>BQNB010076609.1:0-31108 GCA_026074375.1 Tanacetum coccineum
TACTGCATTAAATTGTATATTTTAATGCATCACTGTATAAATTTTACTACATTAAATTATATATTTTACTACATCACATTGTAACTTTTACTTCATTAAAATTATATATTTTACTGCATCATAGTGTAAATTTTACTGCATTAAATTGTATAATTTATTGCATCACAGTATAAATTTTACTACATTAAATTGTATACTTTACTGTATCATATTATAAGTGCGGAAAAAGCTTGGGCCACTATCAAGGAGTTAACTCGATATGAGGATGAAGGGTGTGTTAGTGTAAATATTATGATATTTAATCTATACGATCTCTTTATGTTTTGGTGATGAAAAACATGTGACTTGTAATGCGTAACGTAAAGTGCACAAGTTAATCGTAGTTACAAATTATCAATGCATACATGCATTTGTATCTCACGATGTCTCAAGTCTACATTAATACATCTCTCGACGTCTCAAGTCTACATCAACACCGATATTTGTTTGCACCCGACGTAATTCACGTAAGGTATGTGCAAACAAAAAGTGAGGACTTTTGCATTTTAAAAAAAAGAATGTTTCCCTATTAAGTATGATGCTTCTAATTTTTTATTATTTTTGAATATATGTTTAATTAAAAAGCTTAAATACTTTTAAATTTGGCATTATTTTGGTGAAAAAATCTGATGGAAAAAAACGCATAAAAATATATGTCAAATTTATAAAAACAAAAACTTGAAAAAAGATGAGGTAATTAATAAAACTTTAGTGGTTTCAATGATAAGTAAATATATATATACATATATATATTTACGTATATATATACGTAAATATAATGTTTGTCATATGCTGCTTGTGTATATTTCAAGTAACTATCACCATATGCTGCTTGAAAAAAAGAATGTTTCAAGTAAAGATGAGGTAATTAATAAAATATATGTCAAATTTATAAAAACAAAAACTTGAAAAAAGATGAGGTACATTATTAGTTGATAAGAGCAGATGGAAGCTCCAAGAGATACTCTTCAATGATAAGGATGCTACAAGGAATAGACAGAGAAGACTTGGAAGTTCTTTGGAGGATAGTAAAGGCAAAGCATAATGATACAAGGCCTGAAGATGAATTTGAAAGAGTGTTATGGGGAGATTTGAAAGTTATGTTTGAACCAGACACAACAAGTGATGTATGGAGAATGTTACAAGGATACAGGGTGACTATTTGGAAGTTGATTGATTCATCTGGAGTTCACTTTGTAAGGTTTGATAATCTTCACATCTTTATGTTGGTTGAAAGAAGATACCCCCTCACACCAATAACTATCACCAATATGCTAACCAAGAAACTTCAAACTGATCATCAAAATGAAATGTGCTATCAGTTGTTAAAGCTTATGGTAAAACAGCAAAAAGGAAAATGAAAGGTTTGAATGCATCCCTCTTGAGTATGAAAAAAAAAAAAAAAAAAAAAAAAAAAAAAATAAAAAAAATATGATGAAGAATTTGAGATAAAGAAACTTTAAGATGTCAGAAGCCGAACATCAAGTTTGGGGAGGATTGTTGAGACAAAGAAAGACTTCAAGGACACATAAGGGATTCTACTACACAGGTACATAATGGAATTTATACTAAGTAGTTAGTACTGGTAGTATAAAGTTACCACTGCTAGTTACTACTGTTAGTATAATATTAGTACTGTTAGTATGAAGTTACTACTGCCAGTAGAAGTTAAGACTGCTCAGAGTTGAAGACTGAATATATGCTAAGTTATTAATGCTGCTAGTACAAAAGTTACTACTGTTAGTGTAACTTAGTACTGTTAGTATAAACTTAGACTGCTAAGTAAAGTTACATAAGTTAGCATAAAGAGTAGTACTGCGGCACTTACTACTATGCTTCGCTCAGTTTGTGCTGGGCTGGTTATAAAGATACAACCGTTGCTGACTTACAACTGCTTGAAGACTTACTACTGTCAAGAGGATAAAGACAGAGTAAAAAGATAAAGCGTGTGTGGTAAAACAAGAATACTTATGAAGATAAGTATTAAAGTTATTTTTGCAAAAGATATGATTGTCTGTAATTATAGACATAGTTTATGGTTATCAAGAAAAAGTGTGTGTGTGTAGAGATATAGCTTCAAGGTTTTGTAAACCCTAACACTAATTCAGAGTGTTCGTTAATATAATTGAGGCTGAAAGTTTTGTTACTGTTTCATTGTTTCTATTCAATTGTTATTATTCTTCTTAATATCAATACTAGATTCCGCATAGTATTTGATATTCAATAATCAAAGTTTCTGTCATAGTAGTTTTGGATTTATCCAAAGTTGCTAACCTTACATCAAGCTAAGGAGGACAAGATCGGTTTGAAGGACCAACAAATACACTTAAAAATATAGAAAATAAATATTAGATAGTTTGTGAGAAGAACACGAGGGAGAAAAATGAAGATGGGAAGTTAATTAGTGGGGAAAAATATCTCATTTTTCCAGGAAAATTTTCATTTTAAATGGAAAAACTGAAAACTTGTTTAGTCGCACTTTTTCCTAATAATTTTCAAAAAAAAGGAAATTCTCATTTTCCTAATTTTAAATAGAAAAACAGAAAATCACATTGTACTATTCTTCATTTCTAAAAGGAAAAATATAACTCCCATCTAAACAGGTTTTCAAAATTCTCAACTCTTTTCTAGAGAAGAAAAATCATTCTTTTCTCTAGGAATTTAGAAATAGAAAAACATGAAATTTTTTCTACAACTAAACACCACATAACATGCTGATTTTCTCCTTTTCCTTAATTTGATGAGGAATGTTTCATTACTCAAAACTAAGTAATCATCCATTGCATTATAGTTAATCAATCAACCTTAATCATTTTCATTATCATTCCTGTTAGTGAAAATTTTACGATATTTAATCTATACGATCTTTTTATGTTTTGGCGATGACAAACATGTGACTTGTAATATGTAACGTAAAGTGCGCAAGTTACTCGTAATTACAAAGGGTTTTTGGCTTTAAATAGCCACGTACTTTTTCAAATATACCCATATGGTACGTGTACTAAATTTATTATCCATATGATACATGAACTTTACATTTCGTGTCAATATGGTACATTTATTACTGGCTACTTGTAAAACCGGTTACTTTTTAAGAATTTTTTTTTTAACTTTTTAAATATATTTTTTTTCATTATTTCGAAAAAAGTAATTTTTTTACAAAATTAAAAAAAAAATCGCACTTTTTTAGAACTTAATTTTGTAAACAAATTTACTTTTTTTTGTACTTTTTAAATTTAAAAAATATTTTTTTTACATTATTATTCGTAAAAAAATTAATTTTTTACAACTTTTTTTAAACAAAAATTGTTACTTTTTAACTCTTATTAATTTTTTTTTTAAATAATCGAATTTTTTTTCTTACGGAATTATTTTAAAGTTAAGAAAATTTTAAAAAAATTAAAACATTTTTACCGTTTTCTTCGAAAAAATAAAAACATTTTTTTAAAAAATTTTAAAAGTTAAAACAGTTTTTTAAAGTTAAGAAAAATCTAAAATATAAAAAAAACTAAACGTTTTCCTTTGAAAAAAATAAAAAAATTCAAATTTTTTTTAACGATTTTATACAATTTTACGTTTTAAAAAGTACGAAATATTTTTTTAAAGTTTTGCAAAAAAATTCTAAATTTAATACACGTACCATATGGGTACATTTGAGAAGATGATGAATAGTGTATGCCACGTAAGCGTTTAGCCTGTTAAACAGGTGGAAAATTCAGTTTACGTACCATATTGACACGAAATGCAAAGTTCGTGTATGATATGGGCAATAAATTTAATACACGTACCATATGGGTACATTTGAGAAAGTACGTGGCTATTTAAAGCCAAAAACCCTTATCAATGCATACTTGCATCTACATCTCTCGACGTCTCAAGTCTACATCAACACCGATATTTGTTTGCACCCGACATAAATCACGTAAGGTATGTACAAACAATATTAAACTTGTAGGATGATCAAAGAAATAAGTTTTTGTCTTAAACTTTATATTTTTGTAAATATAACAAAACTATTTCTCAAAAATTATTTAGACAAATTATTTTTGAATTATAAAGAAATGTTATATTTGGTAATTATTTTGAATTTCAAAATCTGGTCATTCCCCCCTAAAATAAGTGTCACTTTCACGAGACAAGTTTGTCACCACAAAAAGACAAAAACAGGAGCGTCTGTCGGGGCAGTCCCTTAATTCGATCGGCGGCCCCCTTAATTATTTGGCGCCCCCCTTATATATCTGGGACCGCCGTTTCTTGACAGGATATTTTTCAGCTCCTATAAATAGTGGGTCACCTCCAACTATTTTCACAACCCTTTTGCATGAATTTCTCTCAGTTCTTTCTCTCTCTAGATCTCACTAAATCTCTTTAAGTCTTTAATCATTTAACTTGTTTAATCTTGTTTAAATGTGATCCAATCTTGTGACTCTTTGTCCTTTCTTCCTCAAGTGCAGAGAGAAGAACTTCAGTCATTCGGCATGATCCGACAGTTATGTAGTATAGTTACATAGTCCATTTGTTAACATTTGTTACATATTGATCGAGTCCATGTTTCTTCCTTCTTTAGATAGTGTGTAGATCCAAATGATGTATTTTATTTGGTTGGTAAAAATTATTTAGACAAATTATTTTTGAAATATAAAGAAATGTTATATTTGGTAATTATTTTGAATTTCAAAATCTAGTCATTCCCCCTAAAATAAGTGTCACTTTCACCAGACAAGTTTGTCACCAAAAAAATACAAAAACAGGAGCGTCTGTCGGGGCAGTCCCTTAATTCGATTGGCGGCCCCCTTAATTATTTGGTGGCCCCCTTATATATCTGGGACCGCCGTTTCTTGACAGGCTGTTTTTCAGCTCCTATAAATAGTGGGTCACCTCCAACTATTTTCACAACCCTTTTGCACGAATTTCTCTCAGTTCTTTCTCTCTCTAGATCTCACTAAATCTCTTTAAATCTTTGATCATTTAACTTGTTTAATCTTGTTTAAATGTGATCCAATCTTCTACTCTTTCCTTCTTCCCTCAAGTGCAAGAGAATAACTTCAGTCATCTTCAAGATCCGAAGTTATGTAGTATAGTTAGTCTATTTGTAACATTTGTTACATATTTATCGCTTTACTGTTACACTTGCAATGTGCTTATGAGTGTGTGAATTGTTGTCTATGTTGTGTTAGTCATGGTTGTATAGCTCTTTGTAGTAAACATTGTGAGTGTGGGTATATTGGTAGAATATGCACTAGTTATTGTAAATCCATTATCGACACATCTTATATTGCGTCAAACTTGATTGGTGATTTGATACAAATGATCTAGTCCGAAAACCTCTTCTGGAGGCGATCTCTTTAAATAGGACGGCCCCCTGATGTACTAGGCGGCCCCTATATATTTATGGGACCGCCGACAGAGAGTGATTTAATAATTAATACAAAAGATTTAAAGTTTTTAAAAGGAAACGTATTCACCCCCTCTACGGTTTCCACAATTGGTATCAGAGCCACGTCGCTCTAGTTTTCAAAACAAATAGTTTTTAAAATAGAGTACGATCCATGTATCAAATTACCCATGAACGGGGACTAAATATGGAAAGTGTTTTGTTGTTTGATTCGTACTAGTTTTGTTATTAAATATACTTCGTATACTAGCTTGAAGGAAAATTTTCTCAAAAGAACTTGGAAGTGTCAACTTATGTTTGTCTAAGTCGTAAGAGTAGAAATGATGTCTAAAACACGAAATTTATGTGCTGGAACAACTTTTTAAAGTCTTATGTTCTACAGTTAAGTTATTAAATGATTTTAAACAAAAAACGTGTTTTGGGGTCACTGGTGGCGGTCCCATAAATGTTCGGGCGGCCCCCAAATATATCTGGGGGCAGTCACCTTTATGGGGGCCGCCTGTCTGTTTCGTCAGTTTTTGGCAAACTTTGAAAAATCATATAAAATCAACCGTAAGTCCGTAGAAGTCGTGCCACCCGCCATTTTGAAGATAATTGAGTCTAGTTTCATTTAAAAATACTTCCAAGTCTTTATTCTAAACTTAAGTCAGTCAGAAATGCAAAATACTACATAGTGGTCAAAACTATATGTTTCGGTTTGACGTAAAACTTGTAGTTTACCTTTTCTTTCAAGTCGAGCATTTCTGCACTTATTTTGAAACATTAATCTTGATAACTTCAAGTCTTTATTCTAAACTTAAGTCAGTCAGAAAATGCAAAATACTACATAGTGGTCAAAGCTATGTATACATCGTTATATCTAATCCACAAAACGACGACGAATATCCTTGTGTAGCTAGAATGATTATGTGTGTTTAACTTTTGTTTCAACTTGGTTAATAGATATTAATAAGTAATCATTACTATTTGTAATTGAGCTAATTATATATCTAAACACATGTGCCATGTATGCTATTTGTATGTTACTAGTTTTTCGTATTATGCCTAATAGGAATTACGCTAGAACATCATTGAGCGTCAATTAGCAAAATTATTGTGCATGCATATAGACAAAAGATCTCTATAATTACAATTGTTACCTAAACATCTTAAGATTATTTTGAGTGTAGTAACCCATTTAGAAACAAGAGTTAAATAGTTTGTCAAGTGTGTGGAAAAATAATGTCCTAAGATCATATGTTAAAATCTGTCACAAAAATATTTCTAACACATTAACTCTCTTCCAACAAGATGTCTAAATCTTTTCATCGTCTTGCTGTGTTTGACCTTGGGTTGGTTAAACAAAAGAAAATATCATATTAATACATTAGTATTTAAGTAAAAGAAATTGTATTTTTTTTGTTAAACTTTGCTTGTGCTTGCATTGTTCTAACACACACACATAATTATATTCTTTTTATAAACATATAGTATTTTACAAAAGATGTGTGTTGTATTAAAATGGTTAGAAAAATCATTCATACACTAATAAAATGTCAAAAACTATGCATACTATGCATAACAAATAGTTTTTCGCACAAGCAAAATATATGACAATCTTGAAGTAAGAAATTAACTTGTCATTATTCATCAACCTCACACTTACAACTAGTCTTAGGATTAATGGAACACACTATGAAAATCTTTATTTGTCTTCTTTTAAAAGAGTGTTCGTGAGGGTCAAGAAAGATTTTGAATATATATCAACTCATTATTCAAACTATGATTGATATTATTATCGAATCTAATTGACAAGTTTTCGAGTATGGACAAGAAATTGAATTTTTATTTGTCTAGCTTTAAGATCATATCAAAATATAACAAGAGATATTATCTTAAACCTACATACTCAATCACACTCGATTGATATGAAAATAACGACATCCTCTTCCAAGACGATAAGAATATGCATCAGATCATAACTCACACTTGTGTAGATGATGTCATATTGAGTCTACTTGTCCAATAGTTGTGTTCCAAATATTTGGCAAATATATGCATAAAATACACAATGAAGTAGGATTGACGACTTGAATGTCTTGTCCAAAATATTCAAGTAATTTACATTGCAATGCAATTGGTAAAGTCGTCATCTCCGAAAAGCCAAACATGAGCAAACGCACAACATATGTAACTTTGCTCAAACAATTCAAAAGCACAACTCAAAACTCAAACTATTTTCCCATCAAAACTCTCTCTTACTTTATCAAATAAGCATAATATTTCTTCTTCATCAAATGAGAACCCTTTAACCATCTAAGGTTAGAATTAGGAAGAATTGAACATATTCCACAAACCATCTTTGTACTTTCTTTCAATAGGTGATCGTAAGGGGATTTTGAATATGACGATGATTATTATTCAAATGATAATCAATCTCATTATTCAATCCAATAACAAATTTGGAATATGAACATGAAATCGAGATTAGGATTTATCTAGATCACGGAAATATCAATCAAATGACCATAGATATTTTTCTGTGTCTACATGTTTAACCATCCTCGGTTGGGTATACGATGAAATTCACGAAAGTCATTGAAATACAACAGATTGGTCATCCAAATGCAACTCACAAATGTGCAATGAAAATGTCACATTGAGTCAAAGTGATTACATGTTGTTGTTATTAGCTATGGTTAAATTATACATGCTAAACTTAACACACTCTGAGTAGGATTGACGACTTATAAATTTCCATCAGGAAACTCATAAGTACTCCAACTTGATGAGCAAGACTTGGATGTCATTTCTAAAAACTCAAACCGAGAATCCTTATAACTTATATAAGTTTCTCTTAATAACCTAATATCAACACCATCTCCCAAATAATGGAAAAATGATCCTTGCCCAAATTTGGCACCTCCACGGATCGATGGATCCCTCGTCCTAAATTCATCTTTGGTTTAGGTAGATCCGCCCTATGGCATTAGATTTAAACATCTTCCTCTTGTCAATCTCTTGCTTAAAAGTCTAACACAAATGTAACTAAACTTTAGTTAATCGTCATTATTTCTACAAAGAAACAAACACAAGATCTATTGAGGTAAATAACCTTAATTGGATTTATTTCATAAAAGACATGCAAAGGTGCATTCTTTGAACACTCTCCATATAGAGCATTACACATTGTCATTTTTAAGCATACTCCTATGTCCTAGATGACTCATTCTTTCTTATACCTATAATAATTTGGTTTCTCTCTCATTCAACCATAGAATTCCATACATCTTGATTAAGATTATGTGAACCAGAATTAAAGCATGTTAGTTGAGTCATGTTAGGCCCTCTATGAAAAGATAATACAAATTTTATCTTTGCTACACTTCATTAGGTAAATATAGGAATTCTATGTTGTCTAACATGAGAATGACTATTAGAGAATCTATAGCACTAGAAATTCAATTTGACCTAACTGTTAAATTGCTTCCAAGAGTGAAGTTGGGTTCATGATATAACCCATAAAAATGGTCGTGTTTAGCCTGAATTGAGCACCACTAGTGATAGTCTCATATTCATTTTCTAATTTGATTAAATGGCTCTTTTTAAATATGCCTAATGATAGTCTACATCGATAGGCTTTGTATTTCATTAGGAGTGCACACTAAGCAAGTAAAAATTAGCTTTCTCCTTAGTCAATCTAGACTACATGCATTTCACATATGTGCTTTGAAGTTTCAAGATGATAACGTGCTCCTACGTAATGCAATTATATGCTTTCATGTTTAACTATAAATGGCCTCAACGTTAATAGCTTAGGCAATAGAATGCAAGTTTGTTGGTACAAGCGCTTGCCTTTTTATAAAAATTTAGAAAAAATATCTCTTAGTTTTTCTAAATAACACATCTCCTAAGTCTAAATGCTAACAGGTTTACATGATGATTGCATTTAAAATTATTATGTTTTGTTTCTGCCTCATCTTACATGACTTACATTTTAATGAGTCACCTACAGCTATGTTTTAGTTGATGTATGCAAATAAGGTTATTAGATGTCATACAGTCTTACACATTAATCTTGTTGATTATTGTGTTGATGCATGCTTAGATAAACTTGCATGCTTTATACCATAGTCCATATACATCTATGTAAATATTTTCTCACACTAGAATATCTTTCTTCGCGTCCCGTGTCACAATTCATATTTTTTAAAAGAGTCATAAAATGTCCTTAAATCTCTGAATCTTCCTTCACACATTTCTTTAATTCAGCATCTACCTTTCTTCTAAATAATCCACTCTTTGTCACGGAAAAGTTAGATGAAAATCTAATACCCTTCTAAGTAGGTTTGAAAACTTAAATATTTCATCCAAAATATTCAAGTATCTTTAACTTGCGATCACAAACGTTAAAGGACATATCCAAAAATCTCTATTCAAGCCTTTTAACTAGATAAGTTAAAACACTCTCCTTTTCTCTTCGACGAAAACATTTTGTCTCTTCGACGACAACATTCTTTCTCTTCGACGAAAACATTCTTTCTCTTTGACGAAAATATTTTTTCTCTTCAACGAAAACATTCTTTTCTCTTAGACTAAAACATTCTTCTCTTCGACGAAACATTCTGCCTCTTCAACGAAAACATCCTTTCTCTCCGATGAAAACATTTTTTATTATTCGACAAAAACATTATCTCTCTTCGACGAAAACACTCTTTATCTTTCGATCACACCTCTTCCTTCTCACTCAACTATGCCTCTTCAACCATAGAGATGGCTAATCCCCTTCCTCTACTATTTTCACTACCACCTTTAAGACAATCGTATACCTCGTCGTGTGATTGTTCTGTGAATAGCTACATAACTTTTTTGAGTATAGTTTATCATACGCTAACAACCATCCGTCTTGACATTGTCAAGCTCATCGTCTCTATCTTCGTTTGTTTTCTTCTTTATTATTATTATTATTATTATTTTCGCTTACGAAACACACCGATGATACGTCACCATTTCCTTCGGGACAATGTCCAAAAGGAAACATCTCCATCGAAAAGGTAAGTCATCCTTAAGAACAATGCATACGTGAATCTTCTTACCCCTATAAGCGCGAATCGCTAAATAAC
The DNA here is from genome assembly GCA_026074375.1 of Tanacetum coccineum. Taxonomy (NCBI): domain Eukaryota; kingdom Viridiplantae; phylum Streptophyta; class Magnoliopsida; order Asterales; family Asteraceae; genus Tanacetum; species Tanacetum coccineum. The sequence continues at coordinate 10,537 of BQNB010076609.1, forward strand.
TTCGTTTAAGTTAGGAATGATGGAACATATTTCATAAATCGTTCTCTTCTTTTCTTCTAGTTTCGATTATAGTCCGTGTTCCATTTCGTGTCGTGACAACTTAACTACTTCATCCGAAGTACTTTAAGTATTTTTAATTAGCGAAATGCAAATTAAAATGTCACTCTTTTTGAAAAAATTGTCAATTTCCCCAAACATCCCTATTTATGGCCGGTCCCTGGCGGCCCCCAGATCGTAATCTGGCAGCCCCTAGATAAATTGACCGCCGCATCAGCTTGTAATACCATTCATTTTTATTAACCTAACACTTCCTCTCTTCTGCTACGAGTTGACGTCTACTTTTACATCCAAAACCTAACCCAATATCACTCTATGATTCAATGAGTCATCCTCACATCCTAACAACCTCACAAGCATCATTTCTAATTGTTAAAAGTCAAGTGAATTTCAAAATGAAATGCGTCTCATTCTCAAAATATATATCCTTACAATAGTCATACTCACAAATCTCCCTCACATCTGGCCACACTTTCTCGTAAACCTCTTTTCTCACCTCGAATGGTCTTTTCACTTCTAAACGGTTCCTCTCTTTTTCAATAATCTTCTCACTTCAGATAGTCGTCTCAATTCTAATAAGTCTTGTCTCCTCTAACGTTTCCGCTCATGTCTAAACATTTCTTCTCTTTTAATATTCTTGTTACTATTAGAATTCCTCCTATATCCCTTGACAACTTAATTATTTCATCCGAAATATTTAAGTAATTTGCATAATAAAAATGTCACTCCTTCGTTAAACTTTCCACTTTCTAAAAAATGAAGAACATAAAGAAGATATTAAATCTTCAAGTGTTATTGAGTCACACATTGTTAGAGCTTCATGTATAATTCCACCCATGAAAGAACTACCACCTCATTTCACATCCCATTTTGTTCCTCAACATTGTCAACCAACAAAACACCAAACAACCCTTTGAATTCCCAATCATCCACCTTTGTCTCGATAGGATCATATGCACATCAATTGTTAGTGCAAATGATATAATCCATCTTTTCTATCAACCTCTCGTCAACACGTTCCTTCTTTAGTATCGCACATCCTTTCCCACTTTTTGGCTCTATGGAATCATTTTCATTCACATCCAAAAGCACATCATCTCTGTAACACCTCCAAAATGGGTCGCAGCGGAATAAGGATCCGGGGCGTGTTACTTCAAGATCAACAGCACAAGATATATATAAGAACGACACAAAAGTCATTTAAATTGATACATTGGATTTAATTATAAGACATAATACAGAAAGCCATAAAGCTTTACTTTTTCCTTTTTTAATATACAAAAGACAACAAATACATTTCCCAAAATATGATGCACATAAATCTTTAAGTGTGCAATCCAAAATGTAATCCAATGCATCCTTGGCACCTCGTGCCTATTGACCTCCTGAAAACATTGCTTAAAACGTCAACAAAAATGTTGGTGAATTCATAGGTTTATGTATTTAAATGTATGCAGCGACCGCAAGAATTACCCGTGATGGTTACAACATATGCCAACGAATCACAAAACCAATTACTATTGCACTAATCTACATGAAAACTTAAGCTCAACCTATATTTGCTATTTTAGCAGTTATTTTGCCCGTACAGATGTTGTAACCCGCAACATCCAAGTCCGACATGGTCAACGTTCGTTCCCGGTGATAGCTAATCACCCAAACAGGGAGGTTAATCCCATAATCTATTTATACATTCGCAGCCACATAATGCAATAACAACTACATCTATGCAATTGACAGTTCATGGATAATGGGCTCAGGAGGGTTTAACGCTACTTAGGCCAAACACATAATCAATAAAACTTTCAACATGATACTCTCTCAACAACAAATATAAAAAACAACAACGAACAAAAGAACAAAAAAAACGAAACCAAACAACAAAAGACAAAACCACAAAAAAAAATAACAAAAAAACACAAAACGGAGGAGGAGGATAAGAGAGAGTTTAAGTGTTAAAGTATATTTATTAATGTGTATAGCCTAAGGTAGCGGATAACCCTCCTGAGCCCATTAGTCTGTACGTCAATTGCATAGAATGTAGTTGTTAATTGCATTTATGTGAGCGCGAATGATTATAAATAGATCAATTGGTGAAAACCTCCCTGTTTGGGTGATGATCTATCACCTGAACGAACGTTGACCATGTCAGACTTGGATGTTGCGGGTTACAACATCTGTACGGGCAAAATAACTGCTAAAATAGCAAATATAGGTTGAGCTTCAGTGTCATGAGCTTAGTGCAATAGTAATCTGGTTTTGTGATTGTTGGCATATGTTGTAACATCACGGGAAAGTCTTGCGGTCCTGCATAATTTAAATACATAAACCTATGAATTCACCAACATTTTTGTTGACGTTTTAAGCAATGTTTTCAAGAGGTCAATAGGCACGAGGTGCCAAGGATGCATTGGATTACATTTTGGATTGCACACTTAAAGATTTATGTGCATCATATTTTGGGAAATGTATTGTTGTCTTTTGTAATATTAAACAAGGAACAAGTAAAGCTTTATGCTTTTGTATTATGTCTTATAATTAAATCCAATGTATCTCAATTAAATGACTTTTGTGTCGTCTTATATTATACTTGTGCTTTGATCTTGAAGTAACTCCCCCCCGGATCCTTATTCCGCTGCGACCCATTTTAGAGGTGTTACAGAGATTAATGTGCTTTTGGATTGAATGAAAAATGATTCCATAGAGCCAAAAAGTGGGAAAGGATGAGCGATACTAAAGAAGGAACGTGTTGACGAGAGTGTTGATAGAAAAGATTGATATATCATTTGCACTAACAATTGATGTGCATATGATCCTATCGAGACAAAGGTGGATGATTGGGAATTCAAAGGTTTGTTTGGTGTTTTGTTGTTGACAATGTTGAGGAACCCCAAAAAAAAAAAAATGGTATGTGAAATGAGGTGGATAGTTCACTTTCATGGTGGAATAATAATGGAGAGACACAACAAAGTGGTGACTCAATAACACTTGAAGAATTAATATCTTCTTATGTTCTTTTTTTTTTACCCCCCATCCATTTTTTTTATTTAGAAAGTGGAAAGTTTAACGAAGGAGTGACATTTTTATTATGCAAATTACTTAAATATTTCGGATGAAATAATTAAGTTGTCAAGGGATATAGGAGGAATTCTAATAGTAACAAGAAATTAAAAGAGAAGAAAATTATAGACAAGAGCGGAAACCGTAAAGGAACAAGACTTATTAGAATTGAGACGACTATCTGAAGTGAGAAGATTATTGAAAAAGAGAGGAACCGTTTAGAAGTGAAAAGACCATTCGAGGTGAGAAAAGAGGTTTACGAGAAGTGAGGACCAAGATGTGAGGAGATTTGTGAGTATGACTATTGTAAGGATTATATTTGAGAATGAGACGCATTTCATTATGAAATTCACTTGACTATTAACAACATAAGAAATGATGCTTGTGAGTGTTAGGATGTGAGGATGACTCATTGATCTATAGAGAGATATTGGGTATAGGTTTGGATGTAAAGTAGACGTCAACTCGTAGCAGAAGAGAGGAAGTGTTAGGTTACGAAAAAAATAAATGGTATTACAAGCTGCTGCCGGCGGTCCCAGATATATCTAGGGGCTGCCAGAATAGATCTGGGGGCCGCCGGACCGCCAACAATAGGGATGTTTGGGGAAATTGACAATTTTTTTGAAAAGAGTGACATTTTAATTTGCATTTCGCTAATTAAAAATACTTAAAGTACTTCGGATGACGTAGTTAAGTTGTCACGACACGAAATGGAACACGGACTAGAATCGAAACTAGAAGAAAAGAAAAGAACGATTTATGGAATGTGTTCCATCATTCCTAAACCTTAACGAAGATAATTTAGCGATTCGCGCTTAAGGGGTAAAGAAAGAATGTCAGCAATGTTATCTTCAGATGCAACCTTTTCGATGAAGATGTTTCCTTTTAGACATTGTCTCGAAGGAAATTGTGATGTATCATCGTGTGATCATAAGCGATAATAATAATAATAATAATTATAAAGAAGAAAAACAAATGAGAAAAAGATAGAGACGTATGAGCTTGCAAAGACAAAGACAAAGGTGGAAAAGGTGTTAGCGTACGATAAACTATACTCAAAAAATTATGTAGCTCTTCACAGAACAATCACACGACGAGGTATACGATTGTCTTAAAGGTGGTAGTGAAAATAGTAGAGGAAGGGGATTAGCCATCTCTATGGATGAAGAGGGCCGTATTGAGTACGAATGGAAGATGTGTGATCGAAAAGACAAAGGAGTTGTTTTCGTCGAAGAGAGATAATGTTTTTGTCGAATAAAAAAATTTATCATCGGAGAGAAAGGATGTTTTCGTTGAAGAGACAGAATGTTTCGTCGAAGAGAAAGAATGTTTTCGTCTAAGAGAAAAGAATGTTTTCGTTGAAGAGAAAAAATGTTTTCGTCAAAGAGAAAGAATGTTTTCGTCGAAAGAAAGAAAATTAACTCGACGAATAGAAAGAAATGTATTCTTGAGATAAAAGGAAAGTGTTAATTAACGTCTAGTTGTTATAACAAGGCCGAATAGGGATTTCGGATATGAACCCTTTAAAACGTTTGTGATCGCAATTAAAAGATACTTGAATATTTCAGATGCAATAATAAAAGTAGCCGAAACCTACTTAGAAGGGTATTAGATTTTCATCTAACTTTTCCGTGACAAAGAGTGGATTATTTAGAAGAAAGGTAGATGGTGATTAAAGAAATGTGTGAAGGAAGACTTCTAGAAGATTTAAGACCATTTTATGACTCTTTTAAAAATTTAGATTAGTGACCCGGACGCGAAGAAAGATATTCTAGTGTGAGAAATATATACATAGATGTATAATAGACAATATAGGTATAACATGCATGATTTAATCTAAGCATGCATCAAGCAAAATAAACAACAAGAATAATGTGTAAGACTGTATGACATCTAAACCACATGATTTGTCAATACATCAACCCTAACATAGTGTAGGTGTACAATTAACATGTAAGTCATGTAAGATGATGCAAACAAAACATGATAATTTTAAATGCAATCATCATGTAAAACATGTTAGTATTTAGCACTTAGGAGCATGTGTTATTCAGTTAAACTAAGAGATATTTTATCTAAATTTCTATAAAAAGGCAAGCGCTTTTACAACAAACATGCATTCAATGGCTAAGCAAATAAACGTTGAGCATTAAGATAAACATGAAAGCATATAATTGCTTTACTTAATGAGCACGTTATCATCTTGAACTACTTCAAAGCACATAAGTGAAAATGCATTAGTCTAGATTGACTAAGAGAAGCTAATTTATACTTGCTTATTTGTGCACGTCCCCTAATGAAATACAAAGCCTATCGATGTAAGACTATCATTAGTCCATATTTAAAAAGAGCCATTGTAATCAAATTAGAAAATGAATATGAGACTATCACTAGTGGTGCTTCAATTCAGGCTAAACACGACCATTTTTATGGGTTATATCATGAACCCACTTCACACTTGGCAGCAATTTAAACAGTTAGTTCAAATTGAATTTCAAGTGCTGACAGACTCTCTATAGACATCCTCATGTTAGACAACATAGAATTCTATATTACCTAATAAGTGTAGCAAAGATAAAATTTTGTATAATCTTTTCATAGAGGCCTAACCCCCCCCCAAGATGACTCAACTAACATGCTTTAATTCTGGTTCACAATAATCTTAATCAAGAAGATGGAAATCTATGGTTGAAAGAAGAGAGAAACCAAATTAGATATACGTATAAGAAAGGAATGAAGTCATCTCTAGGACAAAGGAGAATGCTTAAAATATGACACTTTGTAATTTGCCTATAAGGAGAGAGTTCAAAGATGCACCTTTGCATTTCTTTTATGAAATAAATCCAATAAGGTTATTTACCTCAATATATCTTGTGTTTTTTTTTTTTTTTTGTTTTTCGTTTAGAAATAATGACGATTAACCTAAATTTTAGTTACATTTGGTTAGACATTTAAGCTAAGGAGATTGACAAAGAGGAAGATTTTTAAATCTAATGCGGCATAGGGCGAAACTACCTAAACCAAAGTTGAATTCGGACGAGGGATCATCGAACCGTGGAGGTGCCAAATTTTGGGCAAGGATCATTTTTCCATTATTTGGAGATGGTGTTGATATAAAGGTTATTAAGACAAATTTATATAAGTGATAAGGATTCTCAGTTGAGTTTCAAAAATGACATCCAAGTCGTTCTCAACAAGTGGAGTACTATGAGTTTCCTGATGGGAAATTTATAAGTCGTCGAAATCTACCAGAGTGGTTAAGTTTAGCATGTATAAATTTAACCAAAGCTAAATAACACAACATTTTAAACACTTGTAGACTCAATAGACAATTTCATTGCAAGTTGTGAGTTGCAATTTTGATGACTAATCTTGATGTCTAACAATTGACTTCGTGATTTCCATGTAATATCCCAGGATGGTATAAACATGTAGACACCGAAAAAAATATCTATGTTTCATTTTGCTAGATATATCTGTGATCAAGATAAATCCAAGTCTCGATTTCATGTCATATTCTAATTTTGTAATTAATTGAATGAATGAGATTTGATTAATGGGGTTTGAATAATAATCATCTTCATATTCAAAATCCTCTTATATCACTTACAAGAAAGCACGATAATGGTTTGTGGAATATGTTCAATTCTTCCTAATCCTAACCTTAGATGGTTAAAGGGTTCTTATTTGGCGAGGAAGAAATATTATGCTTATTTGGTAAAGTAAGATAGAGTTTTGATAAGAAGATAGTTTGGGCTTTGAGTTGTGCTTTTGAATTGTTTGAGCAAACTTACATATGTTGTGCATTTGCTCATGTTTGGCTTTTCGAAGATGACAACTTTACCAATTGCATTGCAAGGTAAAAGTACTTGAATATTTTGGACAAAACATTCAAGTCGTCAATCTTAATTTATTGTGTATTTTATGCATATATTTGTCAAATATTTGGAACACAACTATTGGACAAGTAGACTCAATATGATATCATTTACACAAGTGTGAGTTATGATCCGATGCATATTCTTATCGTCTTGGAAAGGGATGTCGTTATTTTCATATCAATCGAGTATGATTGAGTATTAGGATATTAAAGATAATATCTCTTGTTATATTTGATATAATCGTTAAAGCTAGACAAATAAGAATCCGATTTCTTTGTCCATGAACCAAAAAACTTCAATATAGATCGATAATAATATCACTCATAGTTTGAATAATTGAGTTGATATATATTCAAAATCTTTATCATACCCTCACGATCACATCGTTTAAAAGAAGACAAATAAAGATTTTCATAGTGTATTTGTTCCAATTAATCCCCTCAGACTAGTTGAAAGTGGGAGTTAATGGAATAATAGACAAGTTAATTTCTTACTTCAGGATTGTCATATGTTTTGCTTGTGCGAAAAACTATTTGTTGTTATGCATAGAATGCATAGTTTTGACAATTTAATGAGTTGATGAATGATATTCTAACCATTTTAAATAGCAACACTACATCTTTTGAAAAATACAAATTATATAAAAGAATATAATTATATGTGTGTTAGAACAATGCAAGCACAAGCAAAGTTAAAAAAAAATACATTTTCTTAAATACTAATGTATTAATATGATATTTTCTTTTGTTTAACCAACCCAAGGTCAAACAAAGCAAGACGATGAAAAGATTAGACAACTTTGTTGGAAATAGTTCATTTGTTGAAATATTTTTGTGACAGGATTTTACATATAAACTTAAGACAGTTGATTTTTTTCACACACTTGAACAAACTATTTAACTCTTGTTTCAAAATGGAAATACTACACTCAAAATAATCTACAAAGATGTTTATGTAACACTTGTAAATATATGGATCTATTCCTATCAGGCAATGCACAAAACAATTTTTGCAACTTAACGCACCAAGAAAGTCAAGCGTAATTCCTATTAGGCATAATTCGAAAAACTAGTAACATACGAAAAGCATACATGGCACATGTGTTTTAGACATATAATTATGCACAATTACAATAGAAATGATTACTTATGAATATCTTATAAACCAAGTTGAAAACAAAAGTAAAACACACATAATCATCTAGCCATACACATAAGGATATTTGTAGTCGTTTTGTGTATAGATATAACGATGAAACATGAGCCCTGATTTTATTTGAAAACAAAAATAGTTTCCTCTCCCCATTTTTTTAAAAATTTAATCAGATCAATGTTGTTCAAGGATAAGTTGACGTAGAAAATGCTCGAAGACTTGAAAGAAAATGTAAACTACAAGTTTTACGTCAAACCGAAACATATAGTTTTGACCACTATGTAGTATTTTGCATTTCTGACTGACTTAAGTTTAGAATAAAGACTTGGAAGTATTTTTAAATGAAACTAGACTCAATTATTATCAAAATAACTGTTGACAACGACTTCTCTACCAGACTTACGGTTGATTTTATATGATTTTTCAAAGTTTGCCAAAAACTGACGAAACAGACAGGCGGCCCCCATAAAGGTGACGGCCCCCAGATATATTTGGGGGTCCCGCACCGAGACGTTTATGAGACCTGTCCACCAGTGCCTCCAAAACAAAACACGTTTTTTTCTGTTCAAAAATCATTTTGTAACTTAGACTGAGAACATAGACTTTAAAAAGTTATACCATAAATTTCAGAGTTTTAGACCATCATTACAACTCTTACGACTTAAACAAACATAAGTTGACACTTCTAAGTTCTTTTGAGAAAATTTTCCTTCAAGCTAGTATACAAAGTATATTTAATAACAAAACTAGTACGAATCAAACAACAAAACACTTTTCATATTTAAACCACCTCATGGGTATTTTATACAAGGAATCGTACTCTTTTTAAAAACATTTTATTGTAAAACTAGAGCGACGTGACTCTGATACCAATTGTGGAAACCATAGAGGGGGGTGAATACGTTTCCTTTTAAAAACTTTAAATCTTTTGTATCAATCAATTCTTTTTTACATTACTCTCTGTCGGCGGTCCCATAAATATATGGGGCCGCCTAATACATAAGGGCAGCCCTATTTAAAGGGACCACCTCCAAAAGAGGTTTTCGGACTAGATTATTTGTATCAAATCACCAATCAAGTTTGACGCACTATGAGAAGTGTCGATAATGAATTTTCAATAAATAGCACATACTTTACCAATATATCCACACTCACAATATTTACTATAAAGAGCTACACAACCATGACTAACACAACATACACAACAATTCACACAATCATAAGCACAACGTAAATGTAAAAGTAAAGAGATATATGTAAAGACATAAGTACAAAAGAAAGGTAAAAGAAAATGCAAACCAGGACGAACGGTGATTATAGTGGTTCGGAGTCACGAAGCTCCTCTTCGCCCTAACTTTCCACTCCCCGAGTATCCAACTCGAGAGTTTCATTCACTAATCAACAAGCTCCCTTTCGGTAGAGACAACCTTATCAAGTTTCTTACAATTATTTTCTGACACTAAGCAGATGTTGATTCTACTTCCGCGGGTACAAACCCCCCAAACCCCCGTTATGTTTAAATGCCCAACATAAAAACCTTGTGTTTATGGGCCCTAACACATAAACCAACGTCGCTACATTATTTTCCGACATTAAGCTAAATGTCGAGTCCTAATCTTGTCTAGAACCAATCTAATTCCACGTTCACCAATGTATTTTAGCCTGATAATACTAACCAACCCCACAATAAAACCCATCCAAATAATACACATCAATTGGAACCTACACACTACAAAAGAATTGGAAACATTGACTAGATCTATATGTAACAAATTTTACAAATGGACTAACTAGACCTACATAACATCGGATCTTAAGATGACTGAAGTTTCTATCTCTTCGCACTTGAGGAAAGGATAGAAGATGGATCACATTAAAACAAGATTAAACAATTTAAATGAGCAAAGTTTAGAGATATTTAAATGAAGAACTAGAGAATAAGAAAAAAACTGAAAAGAAAATCATGTAAAAGGGTTGTGGAAATCATTGGGATATGACCACTATTTAAAGGAGATGATAGCTGATACTAAGGTGCTGAATGTATATCTCTAATGATTTGTTCAAGTGGATGATCCTTGTGAACTCTTGTAGTTGGAATAGGACTGACAGGCACAGTTATAGCCAAATTATTCATGTCAGCCTCTGCACCAACTTCTTCATCATCATCAGAATAGACAATCTCTTCCAAATTAGGCATATTTGGATCATCAATACATCTATAGACTATATTCTCATCAACAACATTATCTTCTATGCTAGCATTATTAACAGTTAAACTAACTGTATTAATATTGTTAGTACTGTTAGTACTTTCATCCTGCTCTTGATTAACTCTTGGCTCCTCTGTATTTGGCACCTCACTATTTTCATTCTCTGGATGTTCAACATCCATCTTTTCCTCCTCCCCTAATGGTTTGAATCCAGCATCAGGAGAATCCTTTGAATTAGAAGAGAATGATAGATCTTTAGTAAAAAATGGTAGCAATATGTAATCTGTGCCAGGTACTGTCTCCATCTTAGCTTTTCCTGCATCATCACATACTTTTGTACCTGCACTACCATTAGATTGATTCCCTGCAACAACTGGCTCATAATTCATAGATTTTGTTAGAGTATCTATATCAAAAAGCCAATTAGGTCCATTTCCTGCAATATTATTCTAGTTCTACTGTTGAATACCCTGAATGCTTTGCTATTGGTAGAGTATCCTACAAAGAACCCTTCATCAACCTTTCCATCAAACTTACCTAAGTGATCTAATGTATTAAGAATAGTAACATGACACCTAAATGGTCTTATGAAGCTTAAGGCGGGTTTTCTACCTAGAAAAAGTTCATAAGGGGTCTTGTTGTAAGGCTTGATAACTAACACCCTAATTTGAACATAACAGGCAGTATTAACTGCTTCAGCCCAAAACTTTGTTGGCAATTTTGAATCAGCTAGCATAGTCCTAGCAACCTTTATTAGTGTCCTATTTTTCCTTTCTACTACTCTATTTTGCTGTGGAGTCCTAGCAACACTAAATTCTTTCTTAATACCCTTCATTTCTCAGAACTAATTCATGACCTTATTCTTGAATTCAGTCCCATTGTCACATCTAATCACTTTCACCTTAAGGCCTATTAGATTTTCTATGCCAGTTATTTAATTTTTCTATGCCATTTATAATGTTTTAAGATTCACAGTTTCATCCTAGTGCTAAGAAGAAAACCTACTATAGTCATTTGTGACAACTAGGCAGTACATCTTTTTCATTAGACTTTTTACAAATATTGGGCCAAACAAATCCATATGCAACATTTGTATAGGTTGGCTGATTGAGCTTACAGACTTGGTCTTACAAGAGGCTTTATGTTGCTTTCCTTCTGACAAGCAACACATGTATGATTATTTTCAAAAAAATTTAAAGGTAAACCTCTTACCATGATCCCCCTCACTAGTTTGTTCATAGTTTTGAATTTATATAGTCCAAGCCTCTAGCCAATGATTAGATTCATCTAATGGCATTTGCCAAAGAGACATAGTTAGACCTCCTGAAGGAAAAAATGTGGTGGAGAGGGGGGGGGGGGGGGGGGGGGAGGGGGGGGAATGTCAAATAGTTCTTTAAATCAACATTGTGCAATGTTTATCTTTTCTAGAACTCTAAGCAAGAGACATGATTTTCATCAAGTAAGCTTAAAGTCAGCGAGACAAAACATCACATTCATCCTGTCTGTAAAAAGAATATTGTTCTTACTTGTCACAGCATTTTTGAGAGTTGGAGCAATTGTCAACCCAAATGTCATAACCGTAAACTCAAATGTCCATACCTCGTTTCCGAAAATGAGAGTAATCTTTGAGAAAAAATCATCTTCATGCACACGTAGCTGATGATATCCTAACCGAAGATCTATCTTAGAGAAATAACACGCTCCTTGTAGCTGATCAAACAAGTCATCAATCCTAGGGAGTGGATAACGGTTTTTAACAGTTAATTTATTCAACACCCTATAGTCGATAACACATATTTGAAAAGATCCATCCTTCTTCTTCAAGAATAACGAGTTATGCTCCCTACGGTGAATGACTAGGTCGTATGAAACCCTTGTCTTGCAACTCCTGAAGTTGCCCAGACAATTCTTGCATTTCCGAGGGTGCCAAACGATATGGAGACTTCGCGACCGGTGTCGATCCAGGAACTAAGTCTATACAGAACTCAACTTGTCGTTGTGGCGGTAGCCCCAACAAGTCTTCCAGAAACACATTAGTAAAGTCTCGCACTACGGGTATATCACTTATCCTAGATTCGTCTATCTTAGCGTTCATTAGGGCTTTGGCGGCTCCCAATGACGTTCCTCATGAACTCAAAGTATCCCACCCTCTTTTATCGGTATCTCTACTACTTTCTCATAAAAAGATAGGCCCCCCCCCCCCCCCCCCCATGAACACTATAACAGCCTCATTCTTGAACGACATCGTCCCCAATTTATTTAGAGATAAAATAACAACCTACAATCATTTGCTACAAAAGGAAAAGATGGCGACACAAAGAATTAAAAGGGAGATGCTCTTTTTTACATAGATTGAACAAGACACTGACATACAAAAGTCAATGAATTAAAAAAGACCAGTATCTATATGCACAGGAAAATCAGACTCCTAATATAGGGTACAAATGACAGGTACATAAGCAAGCTCTGATTATACACCGGGTACAAAACGCATAGGAATAACAAAGACATTAACCAAGATGTCCAAAAGAAGTTCAAACATTATATGCATAACATATCATGAGGCCTGCTAGGATCCACTACACACTCTCCAGAGATACTCACAAATATTTTCTCCTGATGATGGATTCAAACCTTTAAGAGATGATGAAAAGAAGGTTACTAAAGAACCAGGAAAAGAAGGTGGTAATTCAAGTAAAGATAGTGAAAAGTCAAGGATCAAAGATTGATAGGAGGATAATGTTATGCACACTAGCGACATTAATGCGCTAGCAACAAAAAAGTTAATGAATTTGGTGGCAAAAACAAGTATTGACCTTCCAGATATCCAAATAAGCAGAATTAGAAGATATTGTTTATTCAGATATGAATGAAGCGATGTTGGTGAAGAGCAAACATGAACAATTTGGATGCATTATGCTGTCATGTCCTATACCAACTACAAGAATACACAAAAACATCCAGTTGAACAAATTATTTGTAGACTTGAATTCATCACCTTTTCAAACAAGAAGAATGACAAGAATTCAAAGAACATGGTTAGTTTTAGTTATTTTCAACAAAGAACAAACCATGAAGACTTTTAAAATTGCTTGTTTGCTTGCTTTTTATCACAAGAAGAACCCAAAATGGTAATTCATGCATTAAAGAGGATCACAAGCTGAGAATAGAAGAGGCTCATTGCAAGAGTGAAAGTAAAGCTATCTCAAACAAATTCAAAGCTAACAAAGAAAGTTTGTGGAAAACTTAATTAAGGGAATTTAACGCAATTGGAAAAAGGGACTATTAGGCAACTACATGGGATCCCATTTCTAGGAAGACATAAAAAGGCAATGACAAAAGAAGAGGAATTGTCTAGAATCTTAAAAATGAGAAGCAAGATACATCTGTTGCTCAAAGAGGGTACAAACCACCAGAAAAAGGGACACTGAGACTAACTGATTAATGAAGTCTCTATTGCCAAACCTATCGTTAGCAAAGAACCTGAAAGACAATTAGTGCTATATTTTAGCTCTCTAGTGCCGATTATTTAAAAGACTTTGTGGCGTATAACCAGAATGGAATGTCAAAGAAAGTAGTCCACTTTCTTTATGGATAAGAGTATACAACACGAGGAAGTATAATGTTTGACTACAACACCAAAGGTGAACATTTCTAGAAAAGAAATCCACGACATATTCCCTCGACCGAGAAAATACACAATAGAACAAGGCATGCACTTACTAGGAACTGGCACTTCACAAGCTACCTAGAGCTTCTAAAAAGGTCTATAGAAATCCTTATCAACTATCTCTTAATGAAGTTGGGACAATCTAAGGGTATTTCAGCAGGAGAGAAAGAATAAGACACAAAGAAACTATATCTGTACTTATTAAGAAGGGACAGAAGGTGCAATACTTCATGATTAGATCCAAGTATATGTTATGATGAATATTCATCTATAGCATGAGACTCACAACACAAAGTACAAAAAAAGACATATACAACACATAGATTGGGAGAAGGATGATGCATAAGAAGTTATTAAAATGAGTATCTATGGGTGAAACTACACGATTCCTCTTAGGACCTTGACAAGTTAAAGCAGGAAGAAGATGAGATTTTATCAGTCAAGAAGAAAAGTAAAATTGATTGAGATTTTGAAAAATTGGTTTTTCCCCTGATGTCAAGACAGCAAGCAAGTACCTATGGAAAGCACAAAAGTCAATTGCTCAAGGATAAGATTGGTTGCAGCATGTGGATGCGTTCATTTATATAGATCAATGATTGGTTCATTCCACTGCACATGTCCATACCCTCTATCTCATCATCTACTCACTCTCCACGAGATTCATACATAGATTCATCAAATGTGAAGATATGCTCAACAGCGAATAGCGTTGCACACTCATATGCAAGGAATATTTGATATCTCTCCATAGGTCTCCAGTTCTCGCAATCACAGGGATAACTTTCGGCCCACCATATCTATATCATCTCTTAACCAGTCCCACATGAAAAAGCTATAGAATTTTCTTATATCAGGTACTCAACCAGGGTTCTACACAGATAACCATAACCTAGAGTTCCATACAATATTAGCCGGAATGCCACTTATGGATATCACACAAAGATTCCTCAAACTTAGTAGCAAAATCAAACAGATAACATCATCTCCACAAATAAGAAAAATATAGTATCATCAAATCTGATTTTTTAAACGTATAAATTGTTACCTGTCCATAACTTTAGGATCTCTCTTTACCATGATCAGCCTCTAACTTCTACTTTCTACAAATAAGCATTCTCTCACTTCCACCTAACTAATGCTTCCCTCTTATCTTACTTCTTATCACTAATACTATTCATACTTTTACTTTCTTACTTTTTACTACTACTTACTACTATACTTACTTACTAAGCATTCCCATTAAAATACCCTTCCTCTCAATTTGATTACCCATTGATTTCGTGATCCTGGCTTCCCTCCAAACCAACGGGTTTTCCTTGCTTGTCCTGTTGCTTGTTTCCATTTGGGGCAATCATTACGAAAATGGTCTAGACTCCCATATTCATAGCATGCCCTCTGATTCTGCCCCATCCTAACCACATTCACAGATGCCACTTGCCTAATCGGTGCCTAATACTGTCTCACATAATGACCTAATTTCTGGCAGTTATAACATAATTTACAAGATGCATTCTCCAGATGGAAAGTATAACATCTAGCACACTTAGGGTATGTGCTCACATTGTCATTCCTCGGAGGAACTGTCGCCACAAACCCCGATCCAGTCTTAGATTTCTTATTATCCTTCCATGTAATCCCTGTCTTACTTGATTCCTCTATCTCTTTCCTCTTATCATTTCCCTTAGTCAATGTCCCACAATGGACAGCCTCGTTAGTAAGTATTCCAGCCTTCAAGATAGCACTTTGAATGGTAGTTGGCTGGGTTGCTCAAAGCATACCACGGATTTGAGGTGCCAACCCATTAATGTACCTCTTAATTCGCAAAGATTCAGGAGTAACCATGTGAGGAACTAGTTTCACCAGTTCATGAAACATGTCAGTGTAAGCGACATGATTGGCTCCTACCATCGTAAGGTTCCAAAACTCATTCTCCAGCTTCTCCATCTCGTTGCTTGGACAGAACTCCTTCATAAGCAACGCCTTAAAATCATTCTAACTCATACCAGTTGCAGCTTCACGACCTCTCACTTGGACTTATGTGTTCCACCAAGTCAAAGCTTTGTTCACAAAACAACTAGCAGCATACTTTACTCTCTGATTCATAGTACAACCACTGTTATCAAACAACGACTCCATCTTTTCTATCCAACGGGTGAGTGCTACTGCACCACCCTTTCCATTAAACTTCTTAGGGTTACAAGTAGTGAAAGTCTTGTAGGAACATCCATTGTTCCTACCGTTTCCATTTCCTCTATTCGTATTGTTCACATTAGTAGTCACTTGAGTGACGATCTGAGGAATGATATTCTGCAATTGCTGCACGATTATTGTAGCAATGTCGGGATTTGGTTTTTGGCTCAATTTCGGGGTTGGGTTTTGACGCGTAACTCGAACCATGTTTCTATAAAAGGAAAGGAATAATATACATTACACGAGAGAAGACGAATCTCAATCTTATACTTCCATAATAACATATATATATATATATATATATATATATATATATATATATATATAGTATTACATACACTAATACCGCAATCATAATACTATACACCAATGTGTCAACACTAATCAATGTAATCATACTTGCAAGTCCATTTATACTGGGGCACGTAAATAATTATGTTGGCCACCATAATGATAGAGGATCCCTAGCACAAACGTACTCCTCCTATGACGACACTTCTTAGTTTAACACAACATTCACATACGATTCATTTAATCAGTTAAGCTTATTGGGATAGATTATAACAATAGTTTACAAGCTTAGCTTATAGATTAAGTAAAAACATGAAATTAGGGTTTCGGGTGTACGGTTTTGGATCAAAAAGGTATAACACATAGGTTTTTGAGTTCAAAGCTTTATATTATGATTTTAGCATGATCATATGAACATTATAAAGGTATGAATACAGAATATAAGCTTAGAGAACCTGGTCTTGAGCTTATAGCTTAGAAACGGGTCAGAATCGGGACTTTTAGCTTCGTACGCCTAGAATAACGACTCCCGGGCTTCGTTTCTTGGTTTCTTTTGCTTCCTTTCTGTACTTGAGCCTTCTTAAGATCACTTAGGATCTATTAGAGCAAAGGATTGCTTCTATGTAAGGGTTATAGAGGAGGAAGTGGGGGATGAAGAAAAATGAATGGTTTAGGTTGCTATTTATAGGTAAAATGACCCTTAAGCTTCAAGAAACTTGTATGATCTGGTTAGGACACATAAGAGACCTAGAGGATGATGAGGAGGGGCTAGTAGGTGTGTTGGTTAAGCTAGAAACTAGCTTGGATGAGGTGGCTACCTCCTCTTGCCGCGGCTAAACAAGAAGAAAAAGGAAGACCATGTGCCATTTTTAAACTATATAAGGTAAAGATATTTGTTTGAGGTGCTTGTAAGCTGCTTAGGAATGAAGTATCTTAGTCATGGAGGTGCTTGATTGCAAAAAGATTGGTGAAAATGGGTCAAAATGAAAGAAAGGTGTATACGGGTACATTTAGGGCTCATTAGGGTTCGGATTGAGTTTTCTAGCTTGTAATTCGTGTACATTTGATTAAGAATGTTAGGTTACTGATCCTAAGACTTATATTAAGGATTATAATCAAAATTTGATAGGTGGTTTGGGTTAAAATGGGTAGAAAATGAGTAAACGGGTCAAAATCACAATTAGGGCACAATTAGGGTTTTCTAGCTTTGTTTCTTGTACATTGTTGTTAATATGGTGAAATGATGATGGAAAGTGATTGAGAATGTTGTAATTTATGTTATTATAACTTATTTAAGTATTGGTTTAGGTTTACAATGGATAAAAACGAAGAAACGAGTCATGGTTTAGAAACTAGCTTGGTTTTAGGGTTTAGGGTTTTGAATTAGGGTTTTGAGTACAAAAGATGTATGAAAGCTTATGAATAGAATATTTATGGTTTATACATTGTAGAATGAGTGTAGTAGCTTGCACACAAATGATGGTGAAGAAATTAGAATGAAAACGGAGGTAAAACGGCTATTTTGGAGATCATGCTTAATGACTTGTACATTGAGCTTTTAGAGACTTGTACTTTGACTTGAAGAGATTTTATATTTCAAATGAGATGTTATATTTATTGTACATATGCTTTAGTAGCTTGTGCATTCACTTTAGATGTTAATCCTTCATGGAATTAGGGTTTAGAGGCATCCGATAATGGTTTAAAGCCCGTTTTGATATAACGTTGCGAATGGTACATTATAGGAATAATGTACTTTGTAAAAATGATATTATGATATTGAATTGATATATTATGATGATAGGATTGTCATATGTAGGTTGCCTGAGCCCGTTAACTTTAGTTATGCAAGAAATGTTGCATATTGAGATATTGGCAAAGTAAGTAATGTAATGTAATAAAGCGAAAAAATTCCCTGAAAAGGTGAGTTCATATATAACTGATAGATTGTACATCATCTAACTTAATAGATGGATATTTACATTTATGAAAATTATGGGTTGTTATAACCCTAGATCCATCATATTAATTGTTACATGATTTAAAGAAAACTAAATAACTAGGGTTAACGAACATACCTAAATCTTGATTCTTGAAACACTAAATCACCAACTCGTTCTTGATAAAAAAATCTTTTTTTTTCTTTCTTGAGGGTTTCGGCTGATCATAAGGGAGAGGGAGAGAAAAAGTGATGTAGGGTTTTATTGGTTTTGTAGTTATACTAATAGAATCCTAATTGTAATCAAACTTTGTTTCCTTTTTTTCTTTTCTTTAAACCGGCCGAACACCCACATTTTTTATTTTTTTTATTTATTTATTAATTAACTAATTATCTTCATTACCTTAAGTTTTCATAAAAACCTAAGCTAATTTAGGCAAACCTTTTTACATAAACGCAACTTACTAAAACTTCTAAAAATAACTTTTCATTTCACATTTCACTTTCTATATTTAGAAAGTTTGCTATAAACTTCCCTATTTCACTAACTTAACTTATCTCCAACATAATACATTTCCCATAAACGCTTAACACAAAATCATCCAACTATTGACGTAGCATTACATGTAATACGCATTTCCTTTCCATTATCACTATACGTGAAAAAATGGAATACTCATCACTGAACACAAATGCACTCAAAATAAGACGATCATACACCTCAAAATGATATTATGCACCTATACAAACCACTTAGCACACATATATTACACATAGCATACAAGGATCACACAAAATGAACTCTTAGCTATTTCTAAAGGTATCACTAACCTGATTAGATCATGGATGTTACAATATCCCCTCCTTGAGGAAATCTCGTCTCGAGATTTAACTAGCAGGCTCAACAACTCGGTCTACGAACAACTGTGGATACTTAATCCTCATCTGGTCTTCGTGTTCCCAAGTAAACTCAGGACCACGTTTTGAATTCTATCTAAGTTTCATAAGTGCTATTTTCCTATGTTTTAACTTCTTAATTTCTAGATCCATAATTTCTACAGGTTCTTCGACAAAACGAAGTATCTTGTCGACCTTTATCTCATCCAATAGCACATGTAAACTATCATCCGCCAAATACTTCTTTAGATTTGACACATGAAAAGTGTCATGCACGCTATTTAACTCCTCAGGTAACCTCAACGTATAGGCTACAATTCCAATCCTTTTAAGGATCTCAAACTGTCCTACATATCTTGGTGCTAACTTACCCTTCTTTCCAAAATGCACTACGCCCTTCCATGGCGACACCTTTAATAACACATGATCACCCACCTCAAACTCTAACGGTTTACGTTTTTTATCCGCATAGCTCTTTTGACGATCTCTCGCCGCTTTGAGCTTTTCCTTTATCAATACCACTTTATCTGTCATCTCTAGTACTAACTCAGGTCCAATCAAACTGCCCTCTCCAATCTTTGCCCATAACACAGGCGACCTGCACTTCCTACCATACAAGGCCTCAAACGGAGCACATCGAATGCTCGAATGATAACTGTTGTTGTAAGAAAACTTGGCTAATGGTAGATGGACATCCCAACTACCACCAAAATCTATAACGCATGCCCTTAACATATCTTCCAAAGTTTGAATTATATGCTCACTTTGTCCATCCGTCTAAGGATGATAAGCAGTACTTAAGTCTAATCTTGTCTCTAACGCTTTTTGCACCGTTTGCCAAAAGTGTGAAGTAAATCGCCCATCTCGATCCTAAATAATCGACACGGGCACTCCATGACGTGCCACAATTACATCAATATATAATCTCGCTAACTTCTCCGTATTAAAATCCTCACGAATTGCTAGAAAATGAGCCGATTTGGTAAGTCTGTCGACTATTACTCATATCGCGTCATGCCTACTTCTTGACCTAGGTATCTTGGTAATAAGATCCATAGTGATCCTTGTTAGGTCTTGTTTATCTTGAATCATACATAACCAACCATGAAAGCTTGAAGAGAATAGTAGAGGATGACAAGGATTCAAATTTCAAATGTTATTAAATGGAGGGAAAAAGGAAAAGTTTATTACAAGGCATCACCTTCTAATGATGATTAGAAGGGGT
>BQNB010076610.1:0-30272 GCA_026074375.1 Tanacetum coccineum
GAAAGATGTAGAAACGGTCAAAGGCAAGAAAGAACAAAGTAGATCTCTTGCATTAAAGGTGAAAAAGGAAGTAAGTGATGAAGATAGCTCAAGCTTCGATAGTGAAGACGAAGAGTATGCTATGGCCGTAAAGGAATTCAAGAAATTCTTCAAGAGACGAGGAAGATTTGTAAGACAACCACGATGCGATAGAAAAACATTCCAAAGAAGTAGAAATGATGGTTATGGTAAAAGTGAAAGAAAATGTTTTAGATGTGGTGATCCAAATCACCTCATTGGAGGATGTTCAAAGCCACCAAAGAACAACGATCAAAGAGCATTTATTGGACGAGCATGGAGCGACAATGGAGAAGATGAAGTGGCAAAGACTAAAGATGAAAGTTGTCTTGTAGCTCAAGCGCCCGATGAAATATGCTTAGGAATAAACTTGGAACCCGATGAGTGGATTAAAGATAGTGGATGGTCAAAACACATGACCGATAATCGAAAGTTGTTTTCTTCATACAAAGCGTACAATGGAGGAAACGTAATTTTTGGGAGCAACTTGCGCGGTAAAATCATAGGCAACGGTACGATTTCTCAAGACTCCCTAATAATTGAAAATGTTGAGCACATAGATAACTTAACATATAACTTGCTTAGTGTAGGTCAATAATGTGATTAATACATGCAAAGTTAATATTTTACCAACACCATAGCGAAATAATCAAAGACTAAAAGGTTATAGGTAAAGGAATAGGAAAAAAAAAAAGGAGGAATATACGTAATGAAACTAGGAAATAAACCCGAAGACCAAAATATGCCTTGCAACTATTAGAGACCGAAAACTCCACACTAGGCCATAAGGAGAATTAGGTCACGCTAATATGCAATTAATTCAATCATTAGCATCTAAAGAATTAGTTAGAAATCCTATCCAAACCTTAAAACGACCTGACATTTTTGGTGATCTTGCAAAATTGAAAAAAAGCAAGCTTCATGCATGTCACAGTAACAAAGGCTAAAAATATAGTTTCACAACAACTAGAGCTTAGAACTACTTCACATGGAATTTGTTTGGTCCCTTTCCTCCATACGAAGCTATAAGGGAATCATATAACCATTAGTAATCGTAGATGACTATTTTCTCGATTCACAAGGACTGAGATTTTTTAGACAAAGAAAAGCTGAAGTCCTTTGAAAAATTTGAAATATTTAGCAAAATGATCCAAAACAAATTAGGATGTTCCATTGTATCAATTAGAATGGATCATGGTCGGGAATTTGATAATGAAGTACAATTCAGAAACTATTGTGATTTAAATGGGATATCTCATAATTTTTCCGCTCCTCGTACTCCACAATCTAATGGGGTAGTAGAAAGAAAAAATCGCACTCTACAAGAAATGAGTAAAACCATGTTAAATGAACAATCCATGTTAAATGAACAACCTATATAATTAATAGAGTTTCAATAAGACGTATTTTAGGAAAAACTCCATACGAGTTGTTAAGAGGTAGGAAACCAAACCTTAACTATTTTAGAGTATTCGAAAGTAAATGCTTTATTCTTAATACAAAAGATTACCTCACCAAGTTCGACCCAAAGTCGTACGAAGGTGTTTTCCTAGGATATTCGCAAAATAGTAAAGCTTACATAATACTTAACAAACAAACAATGAAAGTTGAAGAGTCGTTGAATGTAACTTTTGATGAAACTCCTCCTACGGCCTAAAACAAATCGCCATTTGGAAGGATGAGAGTTATCGAAGAAGAATCTATTGAGTTATAAAAAACAAAAAACCCATAGGCAATGATCTTGAAGACATTTCATTAGAAAATAATCAAATTGTAAATATTAAAGAATCTAAAACTCATCCCTTAGAAAACGTTTTTGGTAATCTAAATTAAAGAACTCTTAGGTCGCTGATATGTGTGAAAACACATATCCGTTTTATGTCAAAAATGGCCGTAAAAAGACAAAATTATGCTTAAAATGCTTGAATATTGCTTGTTTTGTCTTTGTGATTGTGTAGGAACGGATATTGCAAAAATCTCAAGAAAATGGTCAAAACCGGGAGGGCGGTGGGGGGGGGGTTAGAGGGGGGGGGGGGGGGGGGGGTGGGGGGGGGGGGTATGGGGGGGTAGGGGGGGGGGGGGGGGGGGGGGGGGGGGGGGGGGGGGGGGTGGTAGGGGGTGGTGGGGTTGGGGGAGTGGTAGGAGTATGCTATAAAAGGTCAACAAAAGTCAACCTATGGTCAACCATAAAAAGACAAAACCCAAAAATACCAAAATCAGTCCCTCAAAGTTAACCAAATTGCAAAAAGAGTCCCTAAAACCTAACGGTGTTAACTCTTGTTTATAAGAGTTAACACCCGTTAATCCCTTATAACAAATCCAATAAGCATCGCCGTTTAGGGTTCCCGTTTTGCGATTTTAGTTAGAGTTTAATTTCCCGTTGTTAAAGTTAAGTTTAATTGTCCTTTAATTTGCTCACTTTTAGGATTTTAGAAAACAAATCATCTTTGAACCAATTCAAATCATTATCCAAACAACAAACGTGGTCTCAATTTCACAAATCGTTGGGACTTAACGACCCGGTAATCACTTACCGGTAAATATACGTATTATTATATATAATTGTGAGAATTTTCCTTACGACCTTTGTCCTCAATGGTAGTTTGGTAATTTTCTATACTTATATATTATTTTACTACAATCAAAATTTTTGGCGCCGCTGCCGGGGATTTGTTATTAAGATTCTTTCGTTTGAAGTTTGTCGATCGTGATTTGGAGAACCTTTCATCTTCGAAAGTTACGCTTTTAAGAAAGTCAAAAATATAAATAAAATAAAAAATAATAAAAAGTAAAAAATATTTTTATTTTTCTTTTTAGTATAAGTAGAAGATTAAAAACAAAAAGACAAAAATATTTGCTCTTCCGGATTTTTTGATTCTTCTCGTTAATTTGTGAATATAAAAAAAATTACCAAGTTGGTAAAAGAACACCAACAAATAATACCTTCAATTGAGGTATTATCCATTAATAAGTTCCCGAACCAAAGATAAAAAAAAATTACCGTTTGTGTCACTTACGAAAAAGGCGCACCTCTTTTGAAAAATTTATTTTACTTAAGAGAGTTACCCTAAGTTTGTTGATTATTCGGTAAACAAAAATATTTCCTTTTCTCGTTTCATTTCTCATTTCTTTTGTTTGTTTAGTGCATGCGCACTAGAAATTCCTATTTTCCAAATAATTCAAACGTCACCATTCCGAGACGTCGAAACAAAGGACCTGCTCCAAACATAGTCGAACCCGAGCTTTGTACTATTGTTGAAATGGCGGAACGTACGATGGAAGAGCTACTCCAGGCACCCACGGAAGGGTACGGAGAAGCTATTGTTTTACCAGAAATCAATGCGGATCACTTTGAGATTAAGATGAATTTGCTTCAATTTAGTCTAAGCTAACCCGTTTTACGGTCGGGAGAACGATAGCCTAATCGCTATTATTAATAGTTTCAAAAGGATTACCTCGACTTTATGGATTTAGGAATGTGCCCAACGATGTGATTAAGGCTTATTATGTTTCCTTTTCGCTCGAGGGAGCGCTAAAAACTTGGTACAATAAAAATTATAAAATTTTTATTTTAAATACATTTAAACACCAAAAAAGGGAGTAAGAACCACACAAAATAAGAGAACTTAATCTTGACTTGGAGGTTCTTGTTACCAGTTCGTTAACCAAATTTTCCCTTCTTCAAAAAACACTCACTTAACTGAATGGAAATTTCTTGTTTTAATTAAATCAAGGAAACTTTTAGTCAAGCATGGATACGATTTTAAGGAGTTGCTTAGGAGCATGCCCTCATCACGGATTTTACGGATGTTACTCGAGTTTATACCTTATACAAATGGTCTTAAACGACAATGAACAAGACTCCTTAAATTCCGCGGTCGGGTGGAATCTCTTGAAGTACGTTAAAACGACTAGAGAGGCGTTAAACATAATGAGAATAAAATCTAAGTGCGTTATTCACGAAAACAAACCGAATGCTTCTAGGTTGAATGTTATTTAGTATAAAAGATGGAGAATTTGATATGCTTGCAGGATCTATTTCGGACCTTAGTCGAGATTGTTTCTAAGAAAGTTGTGACTCCCGCTTCGGTTAAAGCGGTTGAGGAGTCTTGCGTTACTTGTGGTGGTGCCCATTCTTGGTACAATTGTCCGGCTACCGATAACAATCAGGCTAGTGTTTGTGCGACTACGAGTACTTACAATCAAGTTAACCCTCCGAACCGTGTTAGTAATCAAATTCCACCACCAGGTTTTGCTCCGGTGCAAAACAATGGTCAAAATAGGTTTAATCAGAATCAAGTTCAAGGGAATAATTTTAATCGGGGAAATAATTTTCATGGAAATCAAGGTTTTCAAAGTCAAGTTAATCATGCTCCGAATTTTTAAAATCAAGGATTTCAAAATCAACCTCATAATCAAATCCAAGATTTTTCGAATGAGTTTTCAAGCTACAAGAAATCTAATGATCAAATAATTAGAAATTTACAATATCAAATCACCTCAATGAAAGGAGAATTAAAGAATGAGATTCAAAATACGATCAAGAATCAACAAAACGCTTTGATGAGTCAAAATAATGCTTTCCAAAATACATTGCAAAATAATTTGCAAAACATGTTAAGTGGATTCTTTCAAGCTCAAGCCTTACCTTCGGGTACTCTTCCGAGTAATACCATTCCAAATCCAAAGGGTGAGATGATAAGATAATCACTACTCGAAGTGTGTTGCTTACCGTGGGACCCCGATTCCTACTAATCCTTCTCCTAAAAAGGTAGTGGAACGAGAAACCGAGGAGACAACGGATAAAGAGCAAACAAATTTCCAAGGAAGTTTCGCTCAAATCCCACCTCTGGTTATCCCTATTTCTATTCCTGAACCTGATGTTCCGAAGTCGTTGCCTAAAACCAACTCCATTCTTGATCCGAATTCCAAGTAGTTTACTATTGCCAAATATTTATTCCTTCACGACGTGATAATCAAAAGTCCTGTGACAAAGCTTTGAATCAAATGGAGAAGATCTTCTAAATCTTTCAAGATTTGCGCTTCCATATTAGTTTCGCGGATGCTTTACTTTTGATGCCAAGATTTGCTCCTACGATTAAGAGTTTCTCATTGAATAATGGAAAAGTGCTTGAGTTAGCTAAGATAACATTGGAACAAGAATTGCCTCGGCAATGCTCCTCAAAGCTCTCCGAAAATCTTGAGATACGGCAAAGTTCTTAATTCATGTAATTTCCCAGGGATGGATGTATGTCACGCCTTGGCCGATCTTGGCGTGAGCATAAATCTTATGCCTCTTTCTATTTGGAAAAATCTCTCTTTACCTGAACTTACACCAACTCGAATGACTTTAGAGTTAGCGGACCAATCGATTACCTATCCTAAAGGACTCGCCGAAGACGTTTTTGTTAAAGTTGGGAAATTTCATTTTCCTACCGACTTTGTTGTTGTCGATTTCGAAACCGATCCTCGAGTACCTCTCATACTTGGGAGATCCTTTTTGAGGGCCGTTCTCGGGTTGATAACGAAGCCGTCACTTTTAATCTAGATCAAACCACGAGATACTCCTCTACAAATGACAAGTCGGTAAACCGAATTGACATCATTGATGTAGTTTGTGAGGAGTATGCTCCGGAATTTATAGGATTTCCTAATTCTTCGGGTAGCAATCCCACCCCGACGTCTGAGCCATTTACTTCCGAATTCATTTTGGAAGAAATTGAAGCTTATCTTAAGGATGATTCTATTTCACCGGAAATAGATCATGCCAATTGCAATCCGGTGGAAGATATTTGTTTAATTGAAAAATAGTTAAATAATGACCCGTTTCAACTTCCTCCAATGGACCTTAAACAAAGTGAAGTGACCAAGGCAAAATCTTCAATTGAAGAGCCTCCGGAATTAGAGTTAAAAGATTTACCGTCCTACCTAGAATATGCTTTCTTGGAAGAAAACAATAAGTTACCGGTAATTATTGCAAAAGGTTTAAAAAATGATGACAAAGATGCTCTCTTAAAAGTGCTTAAAACTATAAAGGCATTGCTTAGAGATCACGATTTCAGGCGTATAGAACCCTCGTTTTTGTACAACTAAATCTGGATGGAGGATGATTTACAAACCCTACGGTTCAAAGGCAAAGACGGTTTAACCCAAAAATTCACGGGTATATCAAAAAGGAGGTCTATATCTTCTTGATGCCGGAATCGATTTACACGATCTCTGACAGTCCATAGGTTTAGTCCAGGTGCATGGTGTTCCATTGAATTGGAGGAATTACCGTTGTTGCTAATGAAGAAAATGAATTAATTCTGACACGTTTAGTTACCGGGTGGAGAGTTTGTATCGACTATAGGAAATTAAATGAAGCAACTCGAAAAGATCAATATTTTCAATTACCATTTTATGGGATTCAAGGATAGAAAGATTAGCGGAATGTGTTTTATTATTTTCTAGATGGATTCTCTTGAGCATTTCCCAAATACATCTAGATCCCCAAGACCAGGTGAAAACTACTTTCACATGCCGTATGGAAACTTTTGCGTTACCGTCCATGCCATTTGGCTTGTATAATGCCTCCCGGTACTTTTCAACGGTGTATGTTGGCCCATATTGCCATGATATGATCGAAAAGACTATGGAAGTGTTTATGGATGATTTCTTGGTTTTTAGGGATAGTTTTGATTCGTGCCTCTCCAATTTAGAAAAGATGCTAAAACAGTGTGAAGACACGAATTTAGTTCTTAATTGGGAGAAGTGCCACTTTATGTGTAGAGAAGGAATTGTGTTAGGGCATAAAATTTCAAAGTCGGGAATTGAGGTCGATCGTGCTAAAGTCGATGTTATCGCTAAGCTCCCTCACCCGACTACTGTAAAAGGTGTTAGGAGTTTCCTAGGACATGCAGGTTTTTACCGCCGATTTATCCAAGACTTTTCTAAGATAGCTAGACCAATGACTCACCTTCTTGAGAAGGAAACACCGTTTGTGTTTTCTAAGGATTGTATTGATGCTTTTCAGACTCTTAAAAAGAAGCTTACCGAAGCTCCAATCTTAGTTGTCCCGGATTGGAACCTACCTTTCGAACTCATGTGTGATGCAAGTGATTTCGCGATTGGTGCAGTTTTAGGGCAACGAAGATCGAAGCACTTTCAGCCTATACATTACGCTAGCAAGACTATGACTGAAGCTCAAATTCATTACACTACCACGGAAAAGGAAATGCTTGCCGTTGTGTATGATTTTGAAAAGAAAATAATTTCGGCCAATATCTGTCTTAGCCAAAGCATAGTGTATAGGATCACTTCGGCTTTATTGTGAGTACCTTATGAACAAACAAGACGCTAAGTCGAGGTTGCTCCGGTGGGTTCTTCTCCTACTAGAATTTGATATCACCATCCGTGATAAAAAAGGAAGTGAGAACCTTGCGGCAGACCATTTATCTAGACTTGAGAATCCTCATAAGGATGTGTTAGAATATAAAGATATAATGACATTTTCTTTAGAACCTTGGATGTTAATCTCTAGTGAAAGTACCTCATGGTTTGCGGACTATGCAAACTACCATGCGGGGAATTTTATCATCAAAGGAATGTCAACTCAACAAAAGAGGAAGTTTTTTAAGGACGTTAAACATTAATTCTGGGATGATCCCTATCTTTTTCGTACTTGTGTGGATCAAATCATTCGAAGGTGTGTGCATGGGCAAGAAGCTATTGACATCCTCAAAGCTTGTCATGAAGGACCCATAGGGGCCATCATAGTGCCAATCTCACCGCTCGAAAAGTATTTGATGCCAGTTTCTTTTGGCCTACCATATATTGAGATGCCCATACGATGATCAAATCTTGTGATACGTGTCAAAGACAAGGCAAAATTTCACAAAGAGATGAGATGCCTCAAAACGCTATCCAAGTTTGTGAAATCTTCGATGTATGAGGTATTGATTTCATGGGACCTTTTCCGTCTTCAAGAGGAAATAAATACATCCTCGTAGCGTTGATTATCTTTCAAATGGGTTGATCGCAAAGCGGTCTCCCACAAAAAACAAAAAAAAATGTGCTAGTATTGTAGTTAAGTTTTTGAAATCTCTTTTTGCCCGATTTGGAACACCTAGAGCTATTATAAGCGATCGTGGGACCCATTTTTGTAATGATCAGTTTGCTAAAGTAATGTCTAAGTATGGGGTCACACATCGTCTAGCTACCGCTTATCACCCTCAAACGAGCGGTCAAGTGGAGGTGTCCAATCGAGGTTTAAAACGTATTCTAGAAAGGACGGTTGGAGAAAACCATGCCTCATGGTCTGACAAATTAGATGAAGCTTTGTGGGCATTTCGTACTGCTTTTAAGACACCGATTGGTTGTACGCCTTACAAGCTTGTTTATGGAAAATCTTGCCATTTACCAATTGAGTTAGAGCATAAAGCATATTGGGCTTTGAAACATGCTAACTTCGATCTTAAAACCGCGGGTGATCACCGTAAGCTTCAACTTAATGAACTTAATGAGCTTCGTGATCAAGCTTACGAGAATTATTTGATTTATAAAGAGAGGACGAAGAAGCTTCACGACTCAAAGATCAAAAACCGCATTTTCAATGTTGGTGATCGAGTTTTACTCTTCAACTCTCGTCTAAAGATATTCTCAGGAAAGCTTAAAACTCGTTGGTCAGGACCTTTCACCATCACCAAAGTTTTTCCATACGAAACCATTGAGTTATCTCAACCCGATGGTCCAAACTTTAAGGTGAATGGTCATCGTGTGAAGCATTACTTCGGAGGGGACTTACCACCCAAGGTAGTCCAGGATCTCCACACTCTCTCCAAGGACGAATGAATTCGGGGATCGAGTCAAGCTATGTGACTCGGTTACCAAAAACAAAGCGCTTCGTGGGAGGCACCCCATGCTTATCCATTTTCTATTTTCCTTCTTATTTCTGTTGTGATGTGAGGAGGCTTGCATTCTTCCGATTCTTGTTGTGTTTGTACTTGTGATTGTTTGCAGGATTGACCCAAATTTTTCTGAAGACTCTCGTGTTCGGTGTTTTGTCCCGGTCCACTCGAGCTTCCTAGCCTTTGCTTGCCATTAGTTTGGGGAAATCCGATATCCTAAAGATTATTATCAACTAACATTTATCTTGTAGCACACTTAATAAACGGCTAAAGATTTTTGTGATACTTTCTTCAGGCTTGAGTTATGCATTCGACCTTTTTGAGTTCTAGTATGGAGTTTTTAAGTCTTAGGCTAGGAAACATTGAGGACAATGTTTAATTTTAGTATGGGGTAGTATATCTTCGATATGATCTTTCGCATATATCTTGCTACTGTTACCCGTTGTTTCTCCGCGTACCCTGTTCTTTTAGCTACAAAATTTCAACAACAATATGAAAAAACATGTTAAATTTTCAAAAAATAGAAATAAGTGTTTATGTCACAATTTTGACTTTTCCTGCTGGGTACAATAAGAATATAATTTTCTCTGACTCAGTCGAGCGTGCGTTGACTCTACTTGTTCACTTAACTGAGATTAGGCTAAGCGTTCGCGGAAATTCACGAAGAACGAAAAATGATAGAGTTAAGTATGAGTGGGATGCTAAACAAGGATTAATTGGAAATCTTAAGAAGACTCATGAATGTCTAATTTGTTGCTATTTTCTCACCATACGAGCTCTTAACCGGATTTAATATAACGTGCTGTTTTTGGATATTAAACTTACATGTAACAATTTTTATTAATAATATAACACAACAAATTGGTAGTCCCTTAGTTCAAACTTATACTTGAATATTTCAAAAAGAAGTCTCTTTAAAAAAATATATTATGAATGAATAAAATAAATAAAATATAATATATATATATATATATATAATATATACATATAAGTAGTATATAATAACTAATAATAGATATAATAATCTATATATAATTATATATCTATATAATCATAATTGTGGGCTGATAAAATTTACTACCTCTTGCCGGCTCACAACCTACATGTGGTAGTCCTCTAAAGAAAGCCCATAGTAAGAATAACAAATCCGAGACGTGATTAAAGACTCTTTGTTATGCATCTTGCCGAGCCACAACCGTGCTGTTGCAGCCTATCTAAAAGCGTCAAGGGCTACAATTGCAATAAATATTTACAATAATTAAGTTTGAATTAATAAGATTGATTTCTTTTTGTTAAATACAAATATCTTTTGAACTTTAACTATTCTAATTTAATAAGCTGTGTGTAAACACGGAAACCTGAGAGGGTTTGACAGACACCTAAGGTCCGTGAGTTTCCGATACTAGTCTCTGTAGGGTGTTCAAAAGCTTGTCCATTTAGCCGCAAGAGAATTGGGATGTGCCTATACGAAAGACTTTCTACATGTGGATAATCTCGGCCTTCAAACTCATTACTCCTTGGTGGAAAACGTGATGAAGCATAGTAAAACGTTGTGATAAAAGTTTACTACCTCTTGCCGGCTCACAACCGATGTGGTAGTCTTCTAAAGAAAGCCCATAGTAAGAATAAAAATCCGAGACTGATAAAAGTTTGATGCATCTTGCCGGCTCACAACCGATGTTGCAGCCTTCTAAAAGGTCGAGGGTTACAATTGCATAAATGTCTAATAATTAAGTTTGAATTAATAAATAGATTTCTTTTTGTTAAATTCAAATATGCTTTTGAACTTTGACTATTCTATTTTATAAGCTATGTATATTCAGGAAATCTGAGAGTTTTTGAAACCTAAGGTCCGTGAGTCCCGATACTAGTCTCTGTGGGGTGTCAAAAGCCTGGTCACTTAGCCGCAAGGTTGGGATGTGCCGAGACGAAAGTCGCTACATGGGATGAACTCGCCTTCAAACTCATTATTCTTGGGTGGCACGTGAAACATAGTATTTTGCAAAACATTGATCCATGGTTGAAATTCAAAATAGCACATTCACTTAAGAAATAATAAATGTCGGGAGTAAAAAGTTTACAAGTTGCAAATATGAGTAGTGTGAGCATCATTTTTGATATTTAGCTGTGATTTCGTTTTAAGCTTGGTTTGGATAAGTGAAAAGTCGGGGACGATGAATTTATCCTTTTTGAGGCATTCTCGGATCGAAATGCATCTTGTTCTATGATCCCTAACAGTTATGGAAATAACGAAAGTCGAAATAATCTCAGTTATATAAAAAAAAATTAAAAATGGGAAAATAGGGTGTTTTATAACTTGTGATTTCTTAACTCTCTCCACAAAAATCTTTGCTACTTTTCAAAGATTTAGTTTGGGGAAGTTTTGAGGTATTTGGTTTTAAAGCATATAATATTGCGTGAGGACACGCAATCGCTTAGTTTGGGGAATTTTGATATGTGTGAAAACACATATCCTTTCTATATCAAAAATGTCCCATAAAAGACAAAATTTTGCTTAAAATGCTTGTATATTGCTTGTTTTGTCTTTGTGATTGTGTAGGTACGGATATTGCAAAAATCACAAGAAAACGGTCAAAGCCGGACAAACACGGACGCGGGAAAGGAAAAGAGTGTACAAGAGCCGGGAGAATGCTTTCAAAGTCAAACATTGGTCAACCCTTGGTCAACCAAAGTCAACCATATAAAGACAAAAATCCCAAAAATTCCCAAAACAGCCCTAGAGTTAACCTAAATTGCAAAAATGGTCCCCTAAACCCTAACGGTGTTAACTCTTTAATATATAAAGAGTTAACACCCGTTAACCCTTATAACAACACCAAATAAACCGGCCCAACACCCTTTTGTTATTATCCCGAGCCCAAACACACCCATGGCCCAATGTATAAGCCCCGGGTCAAAGGAGAAGTCAAACACCCACCCCCTTTTATAAAAAGTAAAACGCGGGAAAGGTAGTTGTTACTATTCACCTTCTTCCCCGTTTTACCTAGAGTCAAAATTAAGGGGCAAATTAAAATTGGTGACGTGGCTACGCTATTCAAGTGAAACCCTCCACCTTGGCAGAGTTAAACGTCACATGATGCTCTCATTGGCCAATTCCCAAGAAGAATGACACGTGAGCATGAGAAGAAACACAAGGAGAATGGATAATTTGCACTATAATGAGTACAAAAGAAGCACACGAGGCCTGACACACGGAATACCACGCTGGCAATCCGTGTGCTCCTCATTCTAATCCAACGGCTCAAAGATGGTATCCAATGATTGCTAAGATTCAAGGGACAGGATTGATGGGAGCATATAACAGACTAAGGACCTAGAAGCTTCATCCAGGCCTATAAATAGAAGCCTTCATCACTCACAAGAAAAATATCTAGGAGTAGGATAAGAATAGCTTATTTAGTAGCTTATTTCCATGTAATTTTAGCTTATTTTAGATGTAATCCTCTTTTCATTTAAACTTGTAATCAGTTAACCTTTTATCAATAAAAGTGTTTATTTTCATTTAAGCTTAATGTGTTTTTAGTTTTTACTTAAAAAGTATAAAAAAACTCTCAACTGTTCTTCATAAGCTCTGAATAAGCTCTTAAGCTAGTCACATTCTTATCTAAGCTCAAAAAGCTTAAATAAGCTCAATCATATACAAATCCTCCCTCAAATGTACCACAGCTCAAATTTGGATGATGGATCAAACCTGGAAGGATCCATAGACCTCACTGGCTTATTTTCAATAAGCCAGAGCTTGTAGACATAAGCTCTGTTGAGCATTAATCCCTGTTAAGCTGGGGTTCAGGTTCTATTCCCATTTACACTTTTCTGTCTTTAATAATTAGTTTAAATTTGCATTATTAGTTTCATTATGCTTATAGTTTGCTTATTTCTGTCTTAGCTTGTTTATTTGTGCTTAATGTTGTTTTGATCATGTTTTATCATCTGTTTTTAGCTTTAATAATATAGATCTTAGTTTTTCACTTTTTGTCTTATAAATCAATAAAATCCAAAAATAATTAGCATAATTAGTAGTTGTTAGATTCTGGCTTATTTGATTGTTAGTATAAGCCCATAAGGTCTGTTTTTAATTGTTTGCTATCTGGTATTGAAGTTTTGTTTGCTAG
Organism: Tanacetum coccineum; assembly: GCA_026074375.1. Taxonomy (NCBI): domain Eukaryota; kingdom Viridiplantae; phylum Streptophyta; class Magnoliopsida; order Asterales; family Asteraceae; genus Tanacetum; species Tanacetum coccineum. The sequence goes on from BQNB010076610.1 coordinate 13,079, forward strand.
ATCTTTAATTCATAAGCTAAAAATGGTTTTATCAATTTTAAAGGGGTGTTTGGCTCAGCAGTACTAACCTCAAGTTAGTACTGCTTGAGACCCTTTGGTCTTTGGTTGTTGGTTTTAAACTCTCCATTAAGTTAGTTTGAGTAGAATTTAAGAGCTAGATTAGGTTAATTCAAATTTTCATAAGCTTGTTAGTTGATAAGTTGATTTCTGCTAGTGAAAGGTTATTAGTGCATGCATTTTAAGAAAATTTGGGTTCTAGATAAAGTTGCTGCTTAATTTGTTCTTAGATAAGAGTTTTTAAGAGATTAGAAACTAGATAATTGGCCTGCATTTTGTCTAGTTTAAATTTGGGTCACAATTGTGTCAACTGCATCAGCAGTTATAATAGACAAACTTCCATTTTCTAGCTTAATTTTTAGAGAGTTAAAATAGTTTTTAGCTTTTGCTTTTCATAATACAATAAGTTTTTAGGTCATTAATCATCTTTTTCAATTTGCTTTTTCAAAATAAGCTATTTTACTAATCTGTTTTTAAGCTGCAAAAGTAACTTTTGTCTTTTCAAAATATAATATAACTCAGTACCTTCTGAGTTTGAAACCTGTTTTCAAACAGCTTTTTCATTAAGCTCTTATTATTCAAATTTCTTGTAAAAAGTGGATATTTGTAGCTTAATAGTCTAGGTAAAAGTAGGATTAAGATAGAAAGCCTTAAGAGTTAACTAGCTTATAGGAAATCAAGCTCAAAGTTAGCCATTAGGGCTGTTTGGTTTTAATTTTCTCTTGAAAGCTTATTTGTGAAATTCAGCTTATGGCTTGTCTCTTTTAGCTTATCTCTGTCCAAATTAGCTTTTTAGGTTAGGCTTAAGTGTTTAATAGCTAAATTTGTCTTTGTTATAGCTTATCTTAGTAATTAGCTTAATTAGTTTATCAAATAAAAAAAAGGGTTAAGTATAATCTGTTTTCTTTAAGCAATTTACAGCTTATTTAGTGCTTTTCATAAAAAGTTTCTTTTATTAAAAGTGCTTATTTTCAGCTTTTCTACAACTTTTCTTTTGTACGTTTTCAAAAAAAAAGGGGGAAGGTGGAAATCGGGGGTGAGCAAGGCTCGAACCCCCGACCTCAACACCCTCTACCCTTTTAAACAACACAACACACACACCCTCTAACCATCGTGCCCTGGGGACTTTTTCATTATACCTTTGCAAAATTTATTATTAGTATACGATTTTCCCTTTTAGCTCTATAAGCTGTTATAGCTTATTTCGTAGCTTATTCGTTAAGCTGTGACCACAAGCTTATTTTTCCTAGGTTCTATTTAGTTCAAGCTATTTTCTGTATTTTTTTAGAATTTTTATAATTAGTTTAGTATTTTTAAACATTTATTTTTATTAAAAACTTTAAAAAATAGAAAAATAATCAAAAAAATATAATTCTTTTTTAGAAAATTTTCTTTTATCGTAAAGTTTCTAGGAAAATTAGTTTTGCTTTCGTAGAGTTTAATTTGCAAAATTTCATTTTTTAAAGAACGGGATTCGTTCCCGTTTACATTTTTCGTGTTTTAAAGTTCATTTCAATTCCGTTTTTGTTCTAGTTTTCTTTAAACTTACTTTTTAGTCAATTAGAGTCTTTTTAAAAAGAAAAATTCATTTTAGGTTTAATTTTGGAAATTTAGGGTTTTTAACTGCCATTTAGGGTTCCCGTTTTGCATTTTTAGTTAAAGTTTAACTTCCCGTTATTTGTTTTCGTGCTTAATTGTTATCATTTGCTTATTTTAATTTGTAGAAGTAGATAATCAAATCAATCTTTGTTTCCAATTCAAATCATTGTCCGAACAACAAACGTGGTTTCAATTTCACAAATCGTTGGGGAATAACGACCCGGGAATCATACTTCCCGGTTAATATACGTATTATAACAATATTTTAATAATGTGAAGATTTTCCATTTTAACCTACCTGTTGACCTCAGGGTAAATTTGGTAATTTTCTATCATATTATATTTTATAATTACGTGTGTTGTTTTACTAGCAATCATGCACCTCAATCATTACTTAACCAAACAAGACTCAAAACCATTATAACATACCTTGAGCCATCACTTGAACCAAACAAGACTCAAAACCCTTAAATGCTAATTGGACTTATGAAGTTATACAAACCTATACTGTCACCTCAATCATCACATGAACCACACAGACTCAAAACCCTTATAACAGGAAAGACCCATATAAATAATTTTGAAATAATCTTGAAATATAAAATGAAAACATACCTTGTAGGTGAATGAAGGGTTTAGGGGTGGTGGTGACGGCGGCGGACGAACGTGGGTGAAGGGTTTAGGGGTTGTGGTGACGGCGGGGATGCAAGTGGGTGAAGGGTTTAGGGGTGTTGTGTGGGAGGTGAATGAGGGTTAAGAAGTGGAGCATGGAGGAGGATTCACTATCCTCTTATTTAGTTAGAGCTCCCTATCTTACCATGTCTGACTCGCAAAAAAAAACAAACAACGAAAAGGTCTGACCGCGTCTGACCGGTCAGACTTAGATGTGATTAAGACATATTTTGCAAAAACAAACACACCCTAATTCTATTCTTGAGTAGTTGAGTGTAGGGGTGTCAAAAAAGCCGACCCGACCCGAGCCTATTCGGGTCGGGTCACTCGGGTTAAAAATCTTATTCGGGTCAACGCCGAAAAGTACCAATTCTAAAAAAGGGTCGGGTCTCGTGTTGAAATGTATATTTGTGCTAACACGGTTCGTTGTCCAACCCGATTGACCCGAATAGTTTTTTTAGAATTTTTTTCAATATAAATTAATAGTTTTTCTATTAAAAAAAGTAAAAAAATAAATTTTTTTGTCATTTTACTCAAATTCGGGTTGACCCGAACTCGAATTGACCCGAACCCGAGTAACCAGAGTTTTAAACAAGGTCGGGTTCGAGTATGAATTTTTTTAGCTTTGACCCGAATTGACCCGAACCCGACCGACCCGACTCGATTCACACCCCTAGTTGAGTGTATTCCCCCAAGATGATATTGTGATGTTTCTACTTTTTTTTCACTTTTGGCACATGTCAAGTACAATGGAATCCCAATGCTCTATAACCAATGCGATACGTAGGGATCTTAAAAACAGATTTTCTTTCTTGTAAAAGTAAAATCTTCGATTTATGTTCAGAGTGCATGGTACAAGGCGTTACCAGGGTGCTGCCGTTTTGCAACGACGCTGTTGGCGCGTCCTTGCCACTATTGGCGTGCCATTCGTCCTTTCGTTGGTCCACTAGCGGAAGTTCGTATTTTTTTTAAATTCAAACGTTACATAACGGATAAAAACGAGAAGAAAAAAAAAATCTTTATTTATCACCTATAAATACTCACTTTTAACTACTATTTTTAATACATTCAACTCAAATCACAATATCACTACACTTTCACATACGATTCCATTTTAGCTTTAAAAAATGTCACAACAAAACACCGATTGACTCCTTAACAATATAATCCGTCTTCTTCGTCTGCTAATTTGAGTTCCTCATTACCCGCTACATCACCATCCACCCATTCTTCCGAACACACGAAAAACCCGATGCCATCATTCGCACAATATGCAAACCAAAACCCGATGCCATCATATTCTCAAAACCCGATGCCAGTAAATGTTTTTGTTGGAAACGTCAAAAACGTCCGTTATACCATTAATGTCCCTAGACTAAAGGCATGGTATTAGTATCTTTGCATTAGTGTTATTTATAAGATTTTTCAATTCTTCTATAAATAGCTGTATAAAAAAATATTTATTGAAAAGATAACGTTGCGCCTCTATAGTTTCAGAACACATAAAGATCTTTTAAAGTTCAAGCGAACTTTACTGGTAAAGTTCTCTCACAACATAACAGTGGGTCTACCGAGGGATCCGGTTTACTTTATTAGTGTGAGAGAACTTTACCGGTAAAAGTTCGTTTGAATTTTAGAGGATCTGGAAATGACTTATAAAATCTTTTGAAATAAAAAAATGTAGCATAAGCTAGCAATGCCTCTACTTCTTTTTCTTTTTTCTTCTGTAAAGGCTAGGTTTGCATTTGTTCACGAGACAAACGTACAAACTTCAAAAAGATATTGTCATGTTTCATTTAAATGATTTGATTTTTGGGTGACAGGACGATCTTGAAGATCAAGAAGGTGAAATGCTATGTCTAATAAAAGACCCTTCTCTGTACGAAACAAACTACCAATGTCAAAAATCTTTTTGGAGAATCACGAAATTAAGTATCAGAGTGAAGATGTATCGCTTATATTGGACAAAATGTTTAAAAAAAAGCAAATATACCGCAACATGATGTCGACAACATCTTCCTTCTAGACGTTTTCGAAGAGGTACCATAAATCGGTTTTGAATGGACAATGTCAACTTTGATAAACAGAGTTGACCAAGTCCTATTACATTTCCCTTATAAATTTGCCCACTGATCGTTTTAAAACCGGTTATAGGACTTCCTTGACATCCTAACTTGTTTTGTTTTTTCAGATTTTTTATTTTAAGATATTTGCAGGCGAAGACTTGAATTTGAAATTCTTAATGTCCATGTAAATTTCCCATAATGGATGAATGCCTTAGCCTTGGCCGATCTTGGCGTGAAGCATAAAACCCATGCCATTTTCCGTGTGGAAAAAGCGCAACCTTCCAAACCTGACTCCGACGTGCATGACACTAGAACTAGCTGACCGTTCGATCTCCCGACCAATCGGTATTGCTAAAGATGTCAACGTTAAAGTTGGTGTATTCTAGTTTCCAGCCAACTTCGTGTCGTAGAATTTTGAACCAGAACCCTCGGTACACTCTAATTCTCCAGGAGGTATTTGCGCTTAAGACCAAGTCTGAATTGCAAGACGTGTACGAAGTGAATAACCCTTCAAGTAGACAATGAGGCCATTACTTTACAATCTGATCAACGTTTCTGAGGATACTCGAATTAATTATTAAGATATGACGGCGAACCGAATCGACGTGTTGAATTAGCTTTGGTGAGGAGTATTCTCAGAAGTTCTAGATTTTCCAACGTGATTGCGAGTAGCAATCCCACTCCCGGATATGACCCGATAGTTTCAAATTCTTCTTCGACTCTCACTCCTTTGGGATAGTGATTTTCTACTTCTAGAAGAAGCTGATGCCTTTCTTGCTCTAGTCGACGATCCAACTTCACCGAAAGTTGATGAATCTTATTATGACCCAGAGGGGGACATTTTTATTCTCGAAGCACTCTTTAACAGTGATCCTTCACCTCCTCGCTGAACCAAGGAAATTATTTGGCAGAAATTAAAAAGGAACTTAAACTGTGTGAAGCTAAAACTGCCAAATCTTCAATTGATGAACCTCCCGAGTCGAAACTTAAGTACTTACCGCCTCATCTCGAATATGCATTTTTGGAAGACAACAACAAGTGCCAGTCATAATTGCAAAGATTGAGTATCATGAAAAGACCGCTCTCAAAAACTGATCTAAAGTCCCGAAAGCAAGCATGCTTGGAAACTCTCGCGACATAAAGGGGTATTAACCCGGAATTTGTTCTCATAAAATTCTAAATGGAAAAAGGACTATGGCTAACGAAACACGGTCCAACATCAGAGAGGGGTTAATCCAAAGATCCATGATTTCATTAAAAAAGGTTGAAAAACTTCTTATCTGGGATTGATCTACCCAATCTCGGATAGTCCCTTGGGTGAGGCCTAGTGCACTGTTTGCCAAAGAAAGGAAGGATGACCGTAAGTGACCAATGATAAATGAGTTAGTACCAAACTAGACTTGTACAGGATGGAGAGATAGTATTGATTACCGTAAATTGAAACGAAATCCACACCGGAAAGACCACTCCCTTTTGCCGTTTATGGATATAAATGCTTGAGAGACTCGCAGGAAATGAATACAATTGTTTCCTCCGATAAAGTTTTATCAAGGTTACTTTCCAAATACCAATCGATTTCGAAGATCAGGAAAAGACCAACATTCACACTGCCATGATGGAAGGAGGACGGAACATATGCTTTACCGCCGCATGCTTTCGGCTTAATGCAATGCACCGAGGCACGTTGCCAGCGGTGGTAATGATGGCTATCTTCCATGATATGATTGAAAGATTGAAGGAAGTTTTTTCATGGATTACTTTCATTTTTTGAAATTCTTTCCAACGTGGCCGATTCCAATTTTAGAAAAGATCCTTAAATGGTGTGAAAGACACTAATTTGGCTCTAAATTGGAAAAAGCCATTTTATGGTGAAAGAAGGCATCGTACTTGGAGACATAAAAATTTCAAAAATGGAAAAAGTCGACAAAGCCAAAATATACGTCATTGCTTTACCTCACCCAACTACCGTCAAGGGTATTAGGAGTTTTCTCGGACATGCAGGTTTCTACCGTAGATTCATCAAGGACTTTTCAAAAATTTCTCGACCCATGACCCATCTCCTTGAGAAAAACACTCCTTTCATTTTCTCCGAAGAATGCATTCAAGCTTTTCAGACCTTAAAGAAGAAATTAACCGAAGCTCCAATTCTGATTGCCCCCGACTGGACCAGCCCTTTGAGCTTATGTGCGATGCAAGCGACTATGCCATAGGTGCGGTTCTGGGGCAACGAATTGAGAAACACTTTAGGCCTATACATTATGCAAGCAAAACAATAACCGAGGCGGAATCAAACTACACCACAACAGAAAAGGAAAATGTTAGCTGTGGTGTACGCTTTCGAAAAATTCCGGTCATACCTCATCATGAATAAAAGCATAGTGTATAAACGGACACATTCGCCCTTAAGGTACCTATTTGCTAAGAAAGATCCAAGGCAAGATTGCTATTATGGGTTCTCCTTCTTCAGTAATTTTGATTTTAAATGTAATTGATACGAAGGGAGCCGAGAACTACGCAGCCGATTCAATCTTTCCCGATTAGAAAACCCGTATGAAAATGTTCCTCGATCCAAAGGAAATAAACGAAAATTTTTCCTCTCGAGACACTTAATATGGTGATTTCTCGTGGTGACCTAAGTACCCCGTGGTTTGTCGATTATGCAAATTACCACGCGGGGAATTTCATTGTCAAAGGAATGTCAACTCAGCAGAAAAACAAATTTTTCAAAGATGTCAAACACTATTTTTGGGACGACCCTTTTCTATTCAAAACCTGTGCGGATCAAGTGATCCGGCGATGTGTTTCAAGGCCCAAGCAGACTGCGACATCCTCAAAGCCTTGACCTATAGTAGACACCAACCGAGGGACATTTACGTGCCAACTACACCGCCAAAAAGGTTTTTGACTCAGGATTTTATTGGCCCACAATCTACAAAGATGCCCATGAGTTAGTCAAAAATTGTGACTCATGCCACGTCAAGGAAAAATTTCACAACGTGATGAGATGCCACAAAATTCCATCCAAGTGTGGGTGAAATCTTTGAATTCTGGTGCATAGACCTTCCTTGGACCTTATTTCTGTCATCTAGTGGAAATAAGTACATACTCGTAGCAGTCGATTACCTATCCAAATGGGTTGAAGCCAAGACGCTCCCCACTAACGATGCTAGAGTTGTAGTTAAGTTTTTGAAATATCTTTTTGCCCGATTCGGAAAGACCGAGAGCTATTAAAATCTCAATCGTTAGGGACCCAGTTCTGTAATGAAAATTTTGGCTAAAGTAATCGTCTAAGGTATGGGGTCAACTCATCGTCTTGCTACTAGCTTACTCGGTACACCCTCAACAAGTGGATCAAGTCTAGGGTCCAAATCATGGTTAAAAACGAATTTTAAGAAAGCACCAGTTGGAGACAATCTGTCGCCTCATGGTCCTGATTATGCTTGATGACGCGTCTATGGTAAATATTTTTTTTCCGTACCCCGCTTATAAGACACCAATTGTTTGCACCCCTTACAAGCACGTGTAGAAAAGTCATGTCATCTACTATCGAATAGAGCATGAGAGCCGTATTGGGTATTAACATGCCTAATATTGATCTAAAACCGCGGCGATCACCGTAAGCTTAAACTTAATGAACTAATCAGCTTCGTGATCAAGCATACGAGAATTCTTTAATTTATAAGGAGAGGACGAAGAAGCTTCACGACTCAAAGATCAAAAACCGCATTTTCAGATATTGGATCAAAGTCTTGCTTTTCACTCTCGTCTAAAGATATTCGTCAAGGTGAAAGCTTAAAACCCGATGGTCCAGCCCTTTCACTATAACCGAAATTTTTCCATATGGCACTGCAAAATTATCTCATACCGACGGATCAAACTTCAAAGTAAACTGCCACCGACTCAAGCACTACTTCGGAGGGGACACACCAACAATGGTTGTCTCGTATCTCCAACTTTCCCTAAGACAATGAAAAAAAAAAAATTCAGGGGATCGAGTCAAGCTATGTCGACTCGGTTACCAAAAAATAAAGCGCTTCGTGGGAGCACCCCTGCTTTATCCATATCTAATTTTTCTTTCTTATTTTCAATGGTGTGTGAGGAGGGATTGTACTCTTACTTCGTTGTTCTTGTTGTGTTTGTACTTGTGATTGTTTGCAGGATGAAACCAAAATTTTCTGAAGACTCTCGTGTTCGGTGTTTTTTCCCCGATCACTCGAGCTTCCTAGCCTTTGCTTGCAATTAGTTTGGGAAATCCGATATCCTAAAGATCATTATCGTCTAACATTTATCTTTTAGCACACTTGATAAATGGCTTAAGATACTTGTGATACTTTCTTCATGTTTAAGTTACGCATTCGACCTTTTTGAGTTCTAGTATGGGTTTTTTTAAGTCTTAGGCTAGGAAACATTGAGGACAATGTTTGATTTTATTATGGGGTAGTATATCTTCGACATGATTTTTACATACCTTTGCCGTTGTTCTCACATACCCCGTTTTCCCACCAAAATTTTCAAAAATATGAAAATTTTTAAAATTTCAAAAATAAAATAAGTGTTTTTTGCCACAATTTTGACTTTCTTGCTGGGGTAGAATAAGAGTAAATTTTGACCCGATCGAGCATGTTGAGCTCTAGCTTGTTCCTTAACTTTTAGGCTAAGCGTTCGTGTTTTTGCGAAGAACAAAAAAAGATAGAGTTAAGTATGAGTGGGATGCAAAAGAACGGATTAGTTGGAAAATCTATAGAGCTCATGTATGTAATTGATGCTTTTTCTCCCATAAAGCTCTTAAACCACCATGATTAATATACGTGCTATTTTTGGAGATTAAACTTAAATCAGCAAATTTTTTATGTAATATATAAAGCTGAAATTTTATCTTTGATCAAATTTATACTTGAAGTTTTCCAAAAGAAGTCTTCTCTATGATAAAGTAAAATAATGATAAATGATAAAAAAAATATAATAATAAATAAAGCTGTGGCTGATAAACGTTTACTTACCTCTTGCGGCTCACAACCGATGTGGTAGTCTTCTAAAGAAAGCCCATAGTAAGAATAAAAATCCGAGGCTGATAAAAGTTTGCTGCATCTTGCCGGCTCACAACCGATGTTGCAGCCTTCTAAAAGGTCGAGGGTTACAATTGCATAAATTTTAATAGTTTAAGTTAAATTAATAAAATAGAGCTTTTCTTTTGTTTAAATTTCAAATATGCCTTTGAATCTTTGACTATTCATTTTTAAAGCTAAGAAGTATTTAGGAAACCTGAGAGTTTTTGAAACTCTAAAGGTCCGTGAGATCCCTATACTAGTCCTCAGGGGGTATCAAAGAGCCTGGGTCACTTAGCCAAGGTTGGGATGTGCCAAGACGAAAGTCGCTACATGGGATGATCTCGCCTTCAAACTCATTATTCTTAGGTGGAACGTGAAAGCATAGAATTTGCAAAACGTTGATCCATGGTTGAAATTCAAAATAGCACATTCAAAATGTCGGGAAGTAAAAAGTTCACAAGTAGCAAAAATGAGTATGTAGCATCTATTTGCTGATATAATTAGATGTGATTTTCGTTTAAGCTTGGTTGGATAAGTGAAAAGTTGGGGACGATGAATTTATCCTTTTTGGGGCATTCTCGGATCAAAATGCATCTTGTTCTATGATCCCTAATGGTTATGAAAATAATGAAAGTCAAAATATCCTTAGTTTTAAAAAAAATGAAAAAGTTTTATAAAAATGGGAAAATAGGGTGTATAACTTGTGATTTCTTAACTCTCTCCACAAAAATCTTTGCTACTTTTCAAAGATTAGTTTGGGGAAGTTTTGAGGTATTGGTTTTATGGACAAATAAATTGCGTGAGGACACGCAATGCTTAGTTAGGGGAATTTTGATATGTGTGAAAACACATATCCTTTTTATATCAAAATAGGCCCTAAAAAGATAAAATTATGCTTAAAATGTTTGTATATTGCTTGTTTTGTCTTTGTGATTGTGTAGGTACGTATAATGCAAAAATCTTAAGAAAACGATCAAAACCGGACAAACACGGACACGGGAACGGAAAAGAGAATACAAGAGCCGGGAGAATGCTATCAAAGGTCAATAAAAGTCAACCCTTGGTCAAACAAAGGTCAACTCACTAAATGACAAATCCTAAAGGCCCCAAAACAGTCCCTCAAAGAAAACCAAATTGCAAAAATAGTCCCTAAACCCTAACGGTGTTAACTCTTTAATATATAAAGAGTTAACACCCGTTAACTCTTATATAAACCAAATCCAAAACCTGTTATCCCAAGCCCGAGCCCAAAACACACTCTTGGCCCAAACCCTTTATATAAGCCCGAAGTTAAAATAAAACCCGGGTTAAAAGAAAAGTCAAACAACCCTTTTGTACAAGTTTTCATGCGGGAAAAGAAGTTACCACTATTCATCGTCTCCTTCGTTTAACCTCGAGCTCAAAACAAAGGGTAAAATCAAATTGAGGACGTGGCCATGAAATTCAAGTGATAAAGGACACCTTGGCAGAGTTAAACGTCACATGATGCTCTCATTGGCCAATTCCCAAAAGGAAGGACACGCGTACAATGAAGGAAACACACCAAGGACTAGTATTTTGCACTAAAAGACTTGAAAAAGAAGCACAATGGCTCTGACACAAGGAAAGAAACGGAATTGCCACGTTGGCAATCCGTGTGCTCACCAAAGTGATCCAACGGCTTAAGATAAAGATCCAATGATTGGCAAGATTCAAGGGCAGGGATTTATGGGAGCGTCTAACAAACTCCATGACCTAAAAAGTTTCTGAAGGGCTAAATAAACCACTCACATTCACAGACAACGGGGATTATCTAGTTTTTTTTTAGCTTCAAAATTTTAGCTTACGTAGAATTTTTATGCTTTTAAAAATTTAGCTTTTGTAATTTTCAAATTCAGTATTCAAATCATTTTCAAAAGATTGTAATCAATTTTCAAGTTAATGAAATTTAGTGTTCTTTTATTCAATCTATCATAAGCTCTTGTAAACTTCAAATGTTGTCAGTCACTGTTTCAAAAGCTCCTAACAAGCTCATCTTAAGCTCTTTGAGTCTCTAAGCTCAAATTAAGCTCATAATAAGCATTTAATCTACTTAAACTATAAAAATCAGTTAATTACCTTTGCTATTGGATTTTGAGCTTTTGGATGATGAACTAGCCATGGATGAGTTCATAAGGACTTTACTAGCTTATCATTTGATAAGCTAGAGCTGTAGAAATAGCTCCTTGAACTTATTTCCTTGGTTTAGCTAAGGTTTCTATAAGTTTTCTTTTAAATTCAAGTATCTTAGTTTTAATTGCATTTTGCTTCTTTTCTGCTTAACAAACTCTTAGCTATTTGTGCTTAACTATGTTTATTATGCATATTAATGGTTGTTTGACTATCTGTTTATAGCTTTTATAGCATAGATCTTAGTTTTTCATAATTTGTCTTAAAAATTAATAAAAAATAAAAAAATTAGCATACATAGTAGCTTATTGTTTCTGGCTTATTTGCTTATAGTTTTATGCTTATTAAGGTTGTTATAATATGTTCATTATCTGGTATACAAGTTTTAACCACTAGATTTAAATCTCATAAGCTTAAATGGATTTTCATAAAATTAAGGGGGTGTTTGGCTCAGCAGTACTAACCATAAGTTAGTACTGCTTGAGACCATTTGGTCTTAAGATTTTAGTTTTGATCTTTCATTTTAATCTGTTTGTGCTAAATTCATAAGCTAGGATAGGGATAATTAGTTTTTCATAAGTTAGGTTAATATTAGTCTAAATCTGTTAAGGGTCATTTGTATTTCTAGATTCAAATCAATTTAGTAAATACTCATGCCTATTTTGTCCTAAGATTTGTGTTTTTAAAAGCATAGAATTAAATGTCTTTGGCCTGCATTTTGTCTGGTTTGATTTTGAGTTTTAATTGTGCACATTGCATCAGACAGAAAAAGTGAGAAAAAGCATTTTCAATTCAATAATTCAGAGGGTATAAGCTGTTTTTAGGATAAGATTTTCAATCTTAAGAAGTTGTGTCGCATAGATTACAAGTTTCTAGCTAGTTTGTCATTAAATAGCCTTAATACATACTGTTTTTTTAGCTTTTAAATTTGGCTTTTGACTTTTCATTTCAGAAATAATAACTCAAGCAAAAGTGACTCTGAGCCTTAGGTCTGTTTTCAAAGTGCTTTTCTAATAAGCAATTGAGTTTCAAACCTTGTTTCAAAAGTTGATTTTGGAAGCTTATTAGTTGTAGTATAAGCTTGCATAAACTATTTCCCCACAAGGATCCAAGAGCTTATCTAAAAATAAGCTCAAAGATCTCTGTAGGGACTGTTTTGGTAAGTCTCAGATTTTTGGTCCAAGAGTGCTTAATTCAGTTTTAAAGCTAAATTTCTTAAACTTTTTTGCGCTTAATTTGTTCTTAAATTAGCTTATTAGGTTAGTTTAAATTAGTTCTTAGCTTATTAAGTCAGCTTGTTGCTTAATTTAGTTTTTTTCATTAAAACCAAAAACACCAAGTCAGTAGCATGTAGTTTTTTTATAGTGCTTTTTCTTTGCTTATCTATTTTTCAAAATGAAGTTGATTTGCAATTCTAAGTAAGCTTAATAGCTGTGCTTTAAGTAGGTAAAAAGCTTCTTGGCCTAAGGATTCACTTATAAGCTTATTTTTAAGCTCAAAGTCTGCCTAGGGACTGTTTGGCTATTAGTTTTAATAAAAGAGCTTATTTAGTCTTCCTATCTTTTATTGCTTGGCTTATTTTTAGTTTCTGTTAGCACATTAGCTTAGGTTTAGCATATTATAGCTTATTCAGTCTTAACTTTAGCTTATTTAGTCTTCTAGCTTATTTAGTTTAAGGAAAACTCTAAAAATTAAGCTAAGTAATAACTGTCTAGTTTTAAGCTGTTTAACAGCTTATTTATGGCTTTTCATTAAAAGTTTCTTTTATTAAAAGTGCTTATTTTTAGCTTATTTACAACTTTGCTTTTATAAGTTTTCAAAAATAAAAAAAGGGGGAAGTGGAAATCGTGGGTTAGCCAAGAAACTCTAACCCCGACCTCAACATTTCCCTCTACCCTTTTTATAACAACACACACACACTCCACTAAGTCCAACGCGCCCTGAGGTAGGGGTGTTCAAAAAAACCGTGAAACCGACGAACCGAGCCGAACCGCTCAATCCGAAACCGAAAAAACCCGAAACCGAAGAAACCGAAACCGAAAAAAACCGAAACCGAAAAAACCCGCTTATAATGGTTCGGTTTCGGTTTTTACTTTTAGATATCCGCGGTTAACCGAACCGAACCGTGCATATTATGCATGATTATTTTCTAACTAATATTCAAATAATTGTACAAGTATTAACCAATTATTGCAATACTTTTATTGTATAACGACTTTTCACTCGTAAAGTAAACATTTGTAAAAATCTATGTGTGAAAATTGATTAATGTGATCGTAATCTATAATGTTGAGTAATATTTTTTTGTTAATACGTTATATATGAATATTTGAATGCGATTATTGTAACGAAATACTTAAGTTTTATATGACTTTTAAATTCAACGTCATTTAATTTTACTAGAAATACATTTTATGTTCTAGACTATGTTATTTTTTATACGGTTAAACTCTATTAAACGTCAAAAACGGTTAACCGTGACCCGAACCGCGGGTAACCGCTCACTTCGGGTACCCGCATGTCCGGTTACCCGCCTAGTACGGTTCGGCAACGGATAGTAAAATTAATTACCCGCCCCGCGACGGATAGTTTAAATCTTCCAACTAACCGAACCGAACCGCCCCGTGAACACCCCTAGTATATGGCGGGTAATAGGTTGGTATAGTATTCAGTATCATTTCAAAATTTACTTCTGAATAATTTCCTACAATAATAATTCAATTTGGGTTTTTGCCATAAAATATACTAGACGAGTACTCGTCAATAGCAAAAAGATTTTATAGCGGCAATAGTTGTAGTGATAAAAAAGTTTGTGTTATAAACGTAAAATACTAAAAGTTGAGGATTTGGGGATTAAATAATATTTAAGTTTTCTTACCATAATTAAGTTTTTTTATTTTTTTTCAAAACATTAGGTTACTATAATTAAATTTTCTTAATTTTTCAACATTTAACAAAAAGGCAAATTGACTCTTATAGTTTTCTACTTTCAATTTTTTACCATTTTAAGTACTCTAAAATTTTATACCATAAGTGGGTTTCATTGAGCTAATTAGTTTAGTGATGCAGAGTTTTTCAAAACAACTCCTAGAAGGAATTGAATTTAGTTCTCTGGGGAGGACTTTAAGGATATGTTTGAAGAAGAAACTAAGATGATGATATTAGGAAGAATCTAAGGAAGAAATGGAATTATTAAGAGTTGGACTTTCTTTGAAATTGTGAAGTTTATATCTGGCTATTGAAGATGGTTACTGAAATTTACTGCTTGCAGAAAGAAGGTTTCACTTATAAGGGAAACTCTTGAGAGGATGATGGAGTTGAGATTGACTGCTGAATCTGAAGGTGAAGCTGTTTTTGATCTGCTCAGATTTATTTCAAAAACATATTATTGATTTGGGGGGCCAAGATAGGACGTGAGAAGGATCTTTGATCTTCAGTGTTGGTTTTCTGACCACACAACAAAGGTCATCGTTCACCATGTCTAACTGACAATCAAGAACTGGTAGATCCAAAAGGCAAATGGCTTTTGGTAAAGATTTCTCAAATCCGTTTACAGCTGATAGTTTGCTAAAAACTATATGGTTCTCAACTCACCATGCTTCACAGTAAAGAGTTGGCTAATCCAAAACAAACGACTCTTGGTAAAGACATCTCAAATTCGTTGATAGTTGATAGTTTACTAAAAACTATATGGTTATCAGTACACCATGTTATAGCAATGAAGCATTGGCTATTCCAGAGCAAACGGCTACTGGTAAAGAAATATCAAATCCATTTATGGCCTGGTTTTTGCCTTTAAAATACATAGGCTAACTTAGTTGGTATTTTTGCTGTGTTGCTGAAAAGACTCGAAGCTAATCAAAGTTGAAGGTTAAAAGGTTGTAAAGAAGCTAATGAATGTTAAATATTACAAAGTCACAAAAGAGTTCAAGTTCATCAAAGAGCAGATTAAAGAATAGCTATGTGTTTGGATACATCCTCTAAGTGATCAAGAAGCTTAAACTGAAGAAACATGAAGGTTAACAAGTGAACATCATGTTTAGGGGAGGATTGTTGGGAATTATGTTTTCTTGACTTAGTACTGTTTGTGTTAGTTAGTTAGTACTGCCAATACATCTGTTAGTACTGGTAGTAGAGTTAGTACTGTTAGTAGTAAGTTGGTACTGCTAGCATATATTAGTTAGTACTGTTAGGAGATATGCATGAGTTATAATAGGAATAGATATGCATTATCTCTTCACACGGTTTGTAAGCCCATTAGGGTTTCCTTGGTATATAAAAGGAACCATACGGCACTAGTTAGACACAAGTTTTCACAAATATTCATAGTTAGTATTCTGTAACCTAGCAGATTAATAGTAATCAAAGTTCTATTTTATTCATTGTTCTTCTTAGCAGTATAAGTTAGTTTTCGCATAACTTATATTGTTCATAGTCATTGTTTCTCTTGTAGTTAGTTTGGATCTATCCAGATTGGCTACCACCCTTAACAGGCTAGAAAGATCTATTCAGATTGGGATCAACACCGCTGCCACAACCCCAACTTCCACAGCTAGTGTACTACCCTCAAGCAAGCTCCGAAGTGCAGCAACAGACTTCCCGCCTGTACTAGCACCATCCCTAAAAGTGTCGTGGTCGTCCTTTAACTTTTTGGGAGGTAGGCTGGAACCACTAGCACCTCCAGTAGCTTTCCTCTTCTTCCTGGACTCTTTAGCTTTCTCAGCAACAGTAGCTGGAACCTCATCCTCTATACGAACAATGCCAGCATCAACAGGATTTTCCTGACCATCAGCAGCACCCTCCTCATTCACAACATCATGACCAACATCTTGAATATTAGCATCTCCTCGATCATTTACACCAGTAAGCAGAACAACACGACCCCTGGTCAACTCAAGCAACGAAACCTCTCCCCATCTAACTTCTCTTTCCCCTATCTGCACCTTAGTGGGATCCGCATGATTAATGAAGGCAAACAAATCCATCTCTGCATAAAATGAAAATAGTCAGATACAATAACAAGAGAGCAAACTAAAGGACACAAACAAAGAACACCCACCCTCTTCATCATCAGTCAAGTAGGTTGGATAACAGTTAACATCCAACTGGTAATACTGACTTATACCAACAAAGCATAAGAAGGGTTCCAGAAGCTTTTTGAGCGAAGCAGGATTGGCAGCAAGGTAATTACACACGTCCGCATTAAATTCAGATGGTTTGGGATGGGGATCCTTCATCAACGTTTTATTATTATGCCACGGTACGGAAAGGGGGAAAACGGAGGCGTCAACCCAGAAGAAGTTGTCATTCCAGTGTTTTAACGAATCTAGAGGTTTGGTGTAACAAACCGGGCCAGTGTCAGAGTGTTTGCTAAAGGAAATCCAACCTTTATTTTTAGAATTAATATAAAACCTACAGAAATTCCTTACAGTCAGAACAAAACCGTGAACGCGACATAGGACCTCGAAATGAGAGACCTTAGCGGCCGCAATAACAGACAACCGTGACAGATTGATTTGAAAATACTCAAGTATATCTACAAGAAACTGAGAAAGTGGGATCCGGTAATTGGCAAAATCAAAAAATCTAGTATAAACACTGATT
>BQNB010076611.1:0-31107 GCA_026074375.1 Tanacetum coccineum
AGATTTAAAAAGAAAATTTTCACAAAAAGAATTAAAATGTTTCAACTATTTTTCTATTTTTTATGATTTTTCTAAGAAAAAAGATATTAACTATATTCTATTTTAATTCCTAGAAAATACAAATCAAATGAGAAAAATAAAGAAAAATGATTTTAAAATGCTAAAATGGTGCAGAAATGTAATGGCACAAAAAGCCCTAATTTTTATAAGCTAATTGAAATCTAATTTGATTGATTAAAACTAAACCCTAAATTTTATTAAACTAATTTCTGAAAATTAAATCTATTTTATTTTTCTAAGAAAGACAAGGTAGAAAATGTAAGAAAGGAAAGAACAGGGTAGGCGGGCAAACTGTAGGAAATTTACACTATAATGAAAACGATTAACCTTGGACTATGGGAAAAGTACGAAATAGACCTCGCGATTCTAGCTTATTTTTGGCTTATTAAAAAGTGAGATTCAGAAAAAACTCAAAACTACAAACTTATAGACTAGCTTATTCTCTACAAATTTAATGAAAACACTTTCTACTTTTATCAACTAAATAAGCTGGAAAATAAGAAATTTGCTAACTGTTACAGAAACTTGGGTTTTAAGAACTTTTTTACATTTTGGCTTATTATTTGCTTATTACTTGATGAAAATTAAAAACAAAAGAATCTATTTGATGCTTAAGATGTGAACTTAATATTTTTGAAAAGAAATAAGCTGAGTATTTACAAGATTAGCAAAGAAAATGAAATTGAAAAGTGCAAGGTTTTAATCTTGCTGCTGTCATTTGCTGATATACTTGGCACAATGATCAAATGCAGGCTAAGTTTTGAAATGAGAACTCTCAAATCCTACTTAACTAAATGTATCTAAGTCTATTTTAACCAAACTTAATCATTAGAAGGCTTAGCTAAACTAAATTCCTAAAAAGACTTCACTTGCACTATTAAACTGTCCTGGTGCAAAAACTAAGCTTTAACACTCTAAACTTTAAAATTCTAAAAGCTAACCTCTAAAAACTGATTAAAACCTTGTTATGTAACCTAACTCAGCTGTTTAAAGAATTTAGACAAACTAGAGTTGACTTTTTGAGTCAAATAAGACTACATCCAAACACTCCTTTATGAATTTTGTCAAAATTAGATTGAATTTAAAATCTATATAAAAGCTAAAACAACTGAAACTTTTTATCTACTCCTATTTAGAATAACCTATTTAAGCTATTTGAACTTTAAAAATACTAGCTTATTAGAGAGATTAAGCTAGTTACTCTACTAGCTTAAACTTCTACTTATGACAGAATTGAATATCAAAGTGAATTTGCACAAAATTCATTTAATGAAAAATCTAAGCAGCTTAATAACAAACCTAAACAAAGGTTATTGAAGAGAATTTAACAAAATTTGAAATGAAATAAGCAAATGTAAATGCTCAAATTAAGCTAAAATGAAACTTAGGAAATGTAACCTGAAAATTTTTGGAGTCTCAGCTCTAGAAGTCACTCTTGTAGAGTGAGTGACCTCAAATCATAAACCTAAGTGGCTTCCAAAGCCTCTAAACCTTAATAAGCTTGATTTGAGCTTATTGTCCTTTGTACTTCCAAATTGAGCTCAAAACTATTCAAGTGTCCATGATTTGAATGCAAATTGATAAAGGTAAGTAAATGACTAGCTTAAGACAGAATTTTAACTAAATTTTAGCTTGTGAACAGTAATAAGCTCAATTGAGCTTATTAAGAGCTTATTGATTGAAAACGACTTCAAATTGAAATCAAATGAAAAGTACACTTGTAAACTGAATTGATATTGCTAAAATGATTAAGTACAAGATTAGAAAAGAAGAGTACAAGAGCTTTAAAGCTATTTAAAAGACTTGAAAGAAAATTGCTTAATATTGAAGAAAATTATAAAACTGAAAATTAAAGTAAAAAACAACTAACTACTTAAACTTCTGTCTTCTCTTTCTTTTATAGGCTGAGGCTTGTGTTTGTTGTGTTAGTTTAGTGAGAGCAAAACCAAAAACGAATTTTGACCGTCGATCAAGCCTTGGGGATTTGTGGGATTGTTAATTGGGATTAGGGTTTAAGTGGAGGAGGGGGGATAAGTTTGTTCATGGGGTTGAAGGGTTGCAGGGTAAAAGAAGTTTTGTAAACCCGTGACTTGGGTTTTTGTGTTTTAAAAATGGCGGGAAAGAAGGTTGGGGGTGACAGAGTTATAGTTTCGGGGTTTTGGCAAACATGGTCCTTGATGGTGTATGTGTGGATTACACCCATGGTCCTTGGTGTTTACAACTTTTGGGGACTTGGCAAAACAAGTCCCCAAGAGTTATATAACTCTTTGCGGGATTCGTCCTTGGGGGGTACAAGTATGGGGTGTTGGCAGAACTGCCCCCCCATTTGTTTCTTTGAGTGAATTGCAAAATCGGCCCTTGTCTTCTTTTTTCTCTTTTCTCTTATAAGTATAAGTTTAAGGGTTTGGCAATTTCAACCCTTAAACTTATATTTCTTGATTTGTTGATTTTTGGCTTCGGGTTTGACTTGGGTTGACTTTGACTTTGACCAGTTGACTTTTCTGTTGACTTTTTGACTTGATTGACTTTCCGGCTTCGATTTGGCTTTGTCTTTCACAGTCTTTTCCATTCCGAGTCCGGTTTTGTCGTCTTGGCTTTGTTTTTCGTCCTTTTCTTCGTTATCTGTTCCTGCACAATACAATTAGCAAAACAAGCATATTTTTGGCATTTTAAGTCCGTTTTTGGTTATTTTAGCTTGTTTTTAAAGGTAAAAGGTATGTGTATTTAAGCACATACCAGCCATACTTGATGAATCAATGCTATGGCATAGGAGGCTAGGTCATGTAAATTTTAAAACTATTAACAAACTTGTTAAGGAAAATCTTGTGAGAGGTTTACCTTCAAAACGTTTTGAAAATGACCATACTTATGTTGCTTGCCTTAAGGGAAGCAACACAAAAAGCCTCTTGTAAGTCAAGATTCAGAACTTTTACTCAGCCTTTATTATGGTGATCATGGACTTGTTTGGTCCAACTTTTATGAGTAGCTTAATGAATAAGAAATATTGTCTAGTTGTCACTGATGATTATAGCAGATTTACTTGGGTTTTCTTTTTAATCTAACTTCTGACTTTGCTTAGTGGCCAAATAAAGTAAAGTGTTATTTTGTTTTATAACAGCATTTACTTGATTAGTCAGACCTCCTTTGTAATCAGGTGTTTTTGCAAAACCGACTGTTGGTGATTCAATATCTTCAGTAGCTTGTATAGCTTCTTGATATTTAGTTGTTGCCTTTAAATTGGCAAGACTCATCCGGTGATGAGTTTCTTAACTTCATGAAGAAGGTGTTCAACCTTCTGGATCTTCTGATTGAGATCTTCTGTTAGTCTAAGAGCTTCTTTTTTGACTAACTTTGGTTGCTCAGCTATTTCTTGAAGAAGGTTCAAGACTTCCCTTTTAGTGAGTGGTTTGGACCAAGGCTGTCAAGATCGCGATCCCACCTGGGATCGTTTTTGTCTTTGCAAGATCGAGATCGTAAGATCGGATCGAGATCGTAAGATCCTACCAATTTATCATGTTTTGTAAGCAACAGATAAACGATTCAAACTGTTTTTATTTCTACTCAACATCAAAGATAAATTTATATAATATCCTCTTAAAAATGTCAAAGTTCAAATTTAAAATACCAAAATAAAAGTAACAACACATTACTTCCACTGTAACAAAAGTAGGCCTCACTTTGAATCTCAATGATGTCTCGATTCATTTATCCTATTTATGTTTTTTATATGAATATACTTGTTTTTGTATCTAGAAGGCAAAGTTTATTAAAATATTGAAACAATAAGCTATAAATAAATGACTTTACCGCTTAGAAAATTTAAAGCATCACCCCAAAATTTGCTTAAATGTTACCAAGTATTGATTAATACGCTTTTTTCATATTAACTAGAAGTGTATAACTGTATATCATTAAAGGTAACAAATAACTACAAAACGTTTTGAAAATGACCAAACTTGTGTTGCTTGCCTTAAGGGAAAGCAACACAAAGCCTCTTGTAAGTCCAAGATTCAGAACTCTATTACTCAGCCTTTATTCATGTTGCATATGGACTTGTTTGGTCCAACTTTTGTGAGCAGCTTAATGAATAAGAAATATTGTCTAGTTGTCACTGATGATTATAGCAGATTTACTTGGGTTTTCTTTCTAGCAACTAAGGATGAAACTAGTGGCATTCTTAAGAGCTTTATAACTGAGGTAGAAAATCTAGTTGATAAGAAAGTAAAGATAATCAGATGTGACAATGGAACAGAGTTCAAAAATAGAGTCATGAGTGAGTTTTGTGAAAAGAAAGGCATTAAGAAGGAATTTAGTGTAGCTAGAACTCCTCAGCAAAATGGTGTTGCTGAGAGGAGAAATAGGACACTAATTGAGGCTGCTAGAACCATGTTAGCTGACTCTAAGTTACCTACTACATTTTGGGCTGAAGCAGTTAATACTGCTTGCTATGTGCAGAATAGGGTATTAGTAGTTAAGCCTCATAACAAGACCCCTTATGAACTGTTTAGAGGTAGAACACCTGCTTTAAGCTTCATGAGACCATTTGGGTGTCATGTTACCATTCTTAATACCTTAGATTATTTAGGCAAGTTTGATGGAAAGTCAGATGAAGGATTCTTTGTTGGATACTCAATAAATAGTAAGGCTTTTAGGGTATACAACATTAGAACAAGGAAAGTAGAAGAAAACTTACATATTAGGTTCTTGGAGGATAAGCCTATTATTGCAGGTGATGGACCAAAGTGGCTGTTTGATATTGATGTTCTAACAAAATCAATGAATTATGTGCTAGTTATTGCAGGTACAAACTCTAATGATTTTGCAGGTATAGAAGAAAGTATTGGTACAGGTCATTCTAGCAAGGAGACATGATCTAGCCAAGACTACATTTTGATGCCAATATGGAAAGATGGTTCACTATTTGATTCTTCTTCAAAGAATGCTAGTAATGATGAATCACAACCTTCTAGTGATGCTAGAAAGAAGGATGATGAAGGTGTAAATAAAGAAAGTGGAATTGATGATCAAGATATACCTAAAAATAGTACTCAAGATGTTAATATTGTTGGGCCAAGTATTAATACTGCCAGTACAAATGTTAATACTGGTAGTCTAAATATTAATATTGTTAGTCCAATAGTTACTACTGCTTCACTTGAAGCCACACATGCAAATTTCTTTGGTGATGAAACAGAAGTGGATTTGAGCAACATTACTACCATATATCTAGTTCCTTCTACACCAAATACAAGAATCCATAAAGATCATTCACTTGATCATGTGATTGGTGAAGTACAGTCTGGTGTACAGACAAGGAGAATGACAAAGACTACAAATGAACAAGGGTTTATTAGTGTTGTTTATGAAGGGGAAACTCATGACGACCTTTATACCTGTCTGTTTTTTTGTTTCCTATTCCATGAAGAGCCTAAAAAGGTAATCCAAGAATTAAAAGATCCAAGCTGGATAGAAGCTATGCAAGAAGAGCTTTTGTAGTTCAAGTTACAATAGGTTTGGACCTTGGTGGATTTACCACATAGCAAAAGAGCCACTGGTACTAAATGGGTGTACATGAATAAGAAAGATGAAAGAGGTATTATGATTAGAAACAAGACATGGCTGGTTACACAGGGTTACACTCAAGAAGAGGGAATAGATTATAATGAGGTTTTTGCTCCAGTTGCTAGGATTGAAGCAATTAGGCTGTTCTTAGCCTATGCCTCATTCAAAGACATTGTAGTATACCAGATGGATGTGAAGAGTGCAATTCTGTATGGCAAGATTGAAGAGGAAGTTTATGTTTGTAAACCTCTAGGGTTTGAAGATCCAGAGTTCCCTGACAGAGTTTATAAGGTAGAAAAGGCATTATATGGTCTACATCAAGCTCCTAGAGCTTGGTATGAGACTTTCTCTACCTATTTATTAGACAATGGATTTCAGAGAGGTCAGATAGATAAGACTTTGTTCATTAAAATAGTCAAAAGTAATATTCTACTAGTTTAAGTATATGTTGATGATATCATTTTTGGATCTACTAAAAAGGACTTATGCACTGAGTTTGAGAAATTGATGCACAAGAAGTTCTAGATGAGTTCTATGGGTGAGCTCACTTTCTTCTTAGGACTACAAGTGACACAGAAAGATGATGGGATTTTCATCAGTCAAGACAAGTATATGGATGAAATTTTGAAGAAGTTTGGTTTTTTAACTGTGAAGACAGGAAGTACACCTATGGAGACTTTAAAGCCTTTGATGAAGGATGAAAATGCTGAAGATGTTGATGTACACTTATATAGATCAATGATTGGCTCATTGATGTATTTAACATCTTCAAGGCCTGATATAATGTTTGTGTGTGTGTGTGTGTGTGTGTGTGCAAGTTCTCAAGTCAACACCCTCAAGTTTCACATCTTCATGCTGTGAAAAGAATCTTTAGATACTTGAAAGGTCAACCTAAATTGGGCCTTTAGTATCCTAAGGACTCACCATTTGATTGTGAAGCTTATACTGACAGTGACTATGCTGGTGCAAGTTTAGACATGAAATCCACAACAGGAGGTTGTTAATTTCTTAGAAGCAGATTGATTTCATGGCAATGCAAGAAGCAAACTATAGTTGCCAACTCTACTACTGAAGTAGAATATGTGGCTGCTGCTAGTTGCTATGGACAAGTACTCTGGATTCAAAATCAAATGTTAGATTATGGATACAATTTCATGAATACCAAGATTTTCATAGACAATGAAAGCACCATCTGCATAGTTAATTATTCAGTATTTCACTCAAAGACTAAGCACATTAAGATTAGGCATCACTTTATCAAAGATTCAAATGAGAAGAAGCTTATTCAGATGATAAAGATTCACACAGATCAGAATGTTATAGATTTGCTCACAAAAGCATTTGATGTTTAGCAGATTTAATATGGATTTGCAAGTATAGGAATACTTAACCTCTGAAGTATTGATTGAGGGGAGGTTAATTGTGTTAATATGCAGCGGATTATGCATAAATGATGCTTGAAATGGAATGGAACAGCAGCTAATGATGAAATTTAAGTTAGTGATGTTGGACTAACTTTCTACTAGTAAGTATAATTAGTGTTGCTAGTTATACTTAATACTGCTATGTTAATGTTGTTAGTTCTACTTACTACTGTTTGTTATAATTAATATTATGAGTATTGAGAGAAATAGTGAGCATAAAAACAGAAAGAGAGATGTGTGAAAATAAAAACAGATAGAGTGAATTGGTGAGCTAAAAGAATGAGAGAAATTGGTAAGAATGAAAAACAAAAAGAGAGATGTGTGAAAATAAAAACAGATAGAGTGAATTGGTAAGAAAAAGAAATGAGAGAAATAGTGAGAATGAAAAACAGAAAGTGAGATGCGTGACATAAAAACAGACAGAGTGATTCAGTGAGAAAAAGAATTGAGAGATATAGTGAGAATAAAAACAGAAAGAGAGCTTGTGAGATACTAGTGTTTACTGTTTGTGAGAATCAAAATTGATGATGGAAATGCTTTTTGGAACAAAATTAAAGTTAATGCTGGTGACTCAAAGTTAATGCTGCTCGGCATACACTTACTACTGCCAGTGTTAGTTAATGTTGTTAGGCATAAACTTACTACTGCTGGTAAAGTTAATGCTGTCAGGCATAACTTACTACTGCTGGACTACTGCTGGGTCAGTTAGTGTTGTTGAGGGTGATTTCATAAATACTTCGATTAAGGGTTTCAATCACTCATTCGATCGATTTTACACTTTGATATACTCTCTAATCATAAACCCTAACTCAATTTCATTCTTAATCATCAAAACCCAACATAATGTCGAACCTAAAGTTTGCTGAAACTCACAATTTGGTTGAATTTTTTGAAGAAACCCGATGAAAGTGATAGGTTTGAGGGAATTATTGATTTTTTGAATGCAAGTTCTATCAAATATGCGCTAACGGTGAATCCCACCATCTATACTTCATGCATTAAGCAGTTCTGGATACTGTAAGCAAAGCTGTCAATGGGGAGATGAAGATACAAGCGTCTAGTAGATGGGAGAAGGTGATCATCACTGGAAAGTATGAGATAGAAACTCTTCAATTAAAAGAGTGAGGTACTGAATGTCTACCCAATGCTACCTTTTTTTGCAAGAATGGAAAGAATAGGGTATGAAAAAATTTCTTACACAAAAAGCTACATTCTATATAAAGCTTCTTTTTACCTCAATGGAAAATTCTTTTCCATACAATTTCTGCAATGCCTTAGTGCTTAAGACTACTACTGGTACGAACTTTTGTAGCAATAAGCCTCTGCTATCATGGCCTTGCCACAACTAAAAAATTCAACTTTTCTAGTAATTTTGATAATATGGTAAAGCACTTGGAGGTGGAGTTACTATTTCTAATGTATCAAGGTTTGTGATGCATAAAACACTTATCCATGTTAATATGTTCCTGGATAAACAAGTGAAGGATATGACCAAACATAAAGTAATTTATGTTACACCTTCTCACATAAGAAGGTCTTTGCGCTAATATGAAGAGAGAAGGAAAAGGTTTTTCTGGGAGAGTTACCCCTTTGTTTCAAACTATGATGGTTCATGCTCCTAAAGAATTAGGTGAGGGTTCAGAAATACCAACTGATCCTCAACATACACCCACTATTATTCAACCATCTACATCACAGCCTCAGAAGAAACAATCAAGGAGGAAACAGAGGAAAGACATTGAGGTTCTTTAACCTAGTGGTTCTACAGAGCCTGTCACTTATGGAGGTGCCAATGACGAGCATGCTGTAACCTTATAGCATCCCAATGATCCATATCTTAGTGGATGAGGATAGACTGAAACTAAATGAATTGATGGAACTTTGTACCAACTTGTCACAAAGAGTTCTTGACTTGGAGAACACTAAGACCTCTCAAGCTGCAGAGATTGCTACATTAAAGGAGAGTGTGAGTCCCAAACTGAACAGATCTTTGCAGCCTGCTAAGGGTAATAGCCAACTTGTATAAATACAGTTTGACTATATAGAAACACTGACTATGAAACTTATGTCTATGCGGAATCTACAACAAATATTAATTAGAGAACATATGAAAAAACTAAACTTTGATTCTATTAATCTGTTAATTGATTTACTGATTTAACTATGAGATTGATTGTATGAAGATGTATAATGAACGTATATTAACTTGCCGTGAGTGAGGGATCCTTTTATAGACTAAGGGATAAACCCTAATAGGCTTACAAATTGGCATAAAGAATAATACAGATCTTTCTATAATTATCTATACATTTCTCTTAAACGGGTACTAAAATTTTCTACTATCTCGTATCTATCTAAAATGATCAGTACTTAAACTTTGTTCTGTCTGTACTATTATACACTATCTGGTACTAACTATCATTACTAACGGTACTAAGTTAGGAATGAATAATTCCCAACAGAGAGGTCAAGAAGCTAGAAAGGAGGAATAAGTCAAGAACTTCAAAGCTTAAAAGGTTAAGGAAGATTGGTAGATCTGCACAAGTTGTTTCCTCTGAAGATGAAGGTTTGGGTGATCAGGAGGATGCATCCAAATAGGAGAGGAAAATTGTTGATCTTGATGCTGATTATAACAACCCGCAATTTTCATCAATGTAATTATCTATCTATTAATTTGATGCAATTGTTACTATAAATCTATTATATGATAAACTACACTTTTTACAGGGAAATTTTTCGCTTTATCTCATTATGCAATGTAACTTGCATCACTAAAGTTAACGAGCTCACATAACCTACCCATACCATCTATACCTATGTTTATGTCTAGCAAACATCATAACATGTCAAGTCAATGACCTAATATCTATTTTATCACATACGTTATTCATTTAACGTAGATTTCTCGACATTAATATCAAATGAACATAAACCGTTAATGTTTATGCCTAAACCCTAATTTTGGGTAATGTAGACATCCAATATGAATGTACAAGTGATCAAAGCTCAAGTACAAGTAATATAACATCTCATTTGAATATGAATTCCCTCCAAAATAAGGCACAAGTCCTTTAAAGCATAATGTACAAGTCATTAATGCATGATATTCAAAATAGTTGTTTTACCTCTGTTTTCCTAAGAAACTTGTACAAACTAATAAAGTACAAGATGCAAGCAAGACATGCACTTCTTTTACATTCTATATTTATTCTCATTTCATAAGATTTCATGAAAACACACTTAGAAACTCTAACCCGAGCTAAATACTAAATCGAGACCCGTTTCTTGGTTTTTATCCGTTTTAAACCTAAACCATTACTCAAATAAGTTGTAGATACATAATTTACAACATTACAAATCATATTCCATCATTTTAATAACAATGTGCAAGAATTAAATCATGAAAACCCTAAATGAACCCTAAATCCAACCCGCGACATATTTTACCATTTTTACCCATTTTGATCACGAACCACTAATCAAAGATTGTTATAAACTCATAATACAAACCTTACATTCCCTAATCTATCATTTTTGGTTCAATGTACACGAAAAATAACCAAGAAAACCCTAATCGTGCCCTATTCGAACCCGCGACCTCCTTTTTGGCTAAATTTGACACATTTTATCAAACAACCAAGTAAACAAGCAGCTTCATGACCATGCTACTATATCTCAAGCAGCTTACCAAGCTACTTAGTTCATTCCTTAGCTAGAAAAATTGCACATCTTTCCCTTGCTACCACCAGCTAATGCACGCGGCACACATGGATCAAACAACACCTTCTAGCTAGTCATAGACTTGCAAAAACTCACACCCTAGATTCTCCACATCAAATCCCTAACTGCTCACCATGTCCAAGTATTGGGCAACAAGGCTTCCTGGGCTCAAGATTTCACGACGAGTTTATAAATAGGGGACACCACCCTCATACTCATTCACACCATCATTTTTTCTTCTATATTCACCAATGGCATATAATCTTTGATCAAGAGAGTCTCAATAAGTCCCAAGAGCAGAAATCAAGTAAAGTTTGAAAGCAATTTCATCAATTTTCGAACTCAGCCTATTAATCCAGGTTCTATGAACTTTTTAATATGTTCATATATCATTATAATTGTATGTACATTCTGTTTTGATCATACATGAACTCTTGGTTTTAAAGCCTTTTTAAACCAAAAAAACCATGCGTTTTTCCTTATTGATCTCAAACCGTACCCCTAAACCCTAATTTCTTATTTTCTTTAAATCTAAAGTTATAATGGTTAAATATTGTTATAATCTATCTTAACTAATGTTATTATAACCACTTTATCAAGTCTTGATGGAATTTGAATTAAAAACCTACGCGTTTTTGTTTTAAAACCTTAATTCAACCCGTTTTGATTTATGGCTTAACGAATCATTAATCTGAACTTTCGTTATGTTAAAACATCGTATTTTAGCTTATATTAGTAAGCTATAACCTACAAATATCAATTAGAGTCTTAAAAATAGCTTGCATGTAAATTAGGACTAATTTTGTAATAATTTCCATGCATAGGGGTATATATTGTAACTTTTTGAAATTATCAAGTACAAGGGCTAAAAATGTCATTTTAATAATGTTATAACTTCAAGGATATGTTTTGCCAAGTTTTAAAGTCTAGGGATTAATTAATATATACATTATATATTAAAAGGACTAGTTTTGCAAATGTTTATAAATCAAGGGTATAAACTGTCAATTTAATATTCTATATAAAATAATATGTTTTTATAAATATTAAAAATCTTATCGTATCACAATACTAGGGAGCTTCATATTAAGGGGTTTCATCTTGGTATTACGTTCTGACTGAGTTGTTGGGTTTACGATTTAAAGTGCCCTAGCTCCTCAAACGTTTACTAAATGACCTCAGAAATTATAATTGCGATAGAACGGTGATACAATACTCCATAATAATTCAATCAAATACCATTAAAACTTTCTCAAAGTTCTAGAGTACAATCGAACCGAATGACGAAACCGAAACTAATAAAACCACCCGATTTAATAAACTATCAAAATATTTAAGTTTAGGGGCTTTGAAGCATTAAACTTAAGATATTAAGTTAGCTCATTAGACCTTTAAGCTCCGGCCTTAAATGATGGAATGATGGAATAAGAAGTAGACATAAAAGGTTAGGACAAAATTTATAAACTATTTTAATTTTTAACTTTTATTAAAAACTATTTTTATATAAAAGAAAAACTGAATTTACAAAACTATTAAACTAAAACAGTTTCAACTGAATTTACTAGACCCCCTTTTTTCTGCTTAGTCTAATTTGAAACAGGGCCTAGCCCAACAAAACTTTTTCACAATCTTAGCTTGAAACGAAAATTTACCTCAACTAATAATTCGGTTTTCCAATTTCTAAATAAGAATAAGCTTTTTAGGGATAAACGACATAACATAAGCCGACAACAGTTTTAAAAAGCTAACTAACAAAATAAGCTAAGCGAAGAAGCTCTCGAAACTTAAAAGGGTGACAAGGCTTTTGAGTAAGCCAAGCTTAAAAGCTCTTTGCACCACTCCTTTCTTGTTCGAATCGAGCCAAAAAAAACTGTTAAGTCACGAGTAATAAGCTAACCGAAAACTATTAAACAACTACTTTAGAAAATAAGCTATGAAAAAAATAAAACAAGGGCACAAACTCTCGACATCAAATGTGACAAAAGAGAAAATAAGCTATGAATCGAGCTAAGGAGAGAATAAGAGAAACTGAACAAGCTAGCATAATAAGCAAACCTTACTACTTTGAAATCAAAATAAGCTTTTGTAAATAAGCTAGTCTCTTCGAACTATTACTTTTTTTTCAACAAAATCGAACTTAACCCATTTTTTTTCTTTTGTAAAATAAGCTATCCTTTAAACTAATAAGCTCTCGGATCAAAAAAAAGCAACAAGGCTTATAAATAAGCCGAGCACTTAAGCTCAATGTACTTTTCTTATGAACCGAATCGAGCTAGAAGGATAGAGAGAAAAGAACAGAAAAGAAACAAAGAAGCTATCGTGGTGAGCTTATTAAAACCAGATATAAGCCAAAAGAAAAGTAATTATAAGCTAAAAGGAGTGCAAATAAGCTAGAAAGAAAAGTAAAACCAACCTCAAACCATCTTACATTAATAAGCTTAACAAGGTCTCATTACAATAAGCTTATGAAAAAGCTTTTACAAAACTAAATAGGCAAAAAGATTTTTAGAAATAAGCTACAAAAAACTATACTACAACTACTTTTTTTTGTCTCTAAAATTAATAATAATCCCATGTAGGGGTCACTTGTAATTTCGTCCAACATGCGTAAAAATAACGCATCATAAGCCTCGTGATCTCTACCTAGTATACCCGATCCACTAATAAGATGCTACCACGTGGCCTTTCATTTGCGTTAATAAAACGCAAGTCATCTCCACCATGCATTCCTCGCACACTCATTAATTTTCACATTAGATATGAATAAATAAGAGGACACGTGCTTTCATTTGACTGGCCAAGGGGTTACTAGTGGGAAGCCATGTGCAGGGGCTTGTATTAAATTTGAGCATCACGTGATCTTCATTTCCATATCTCCATTTCATTTGATTTGAAGATATTCACAATTAGTGGGCCACAAAAAATGGGCTTGAGTAACATGGCTAAAGATAATATGGGCTGGCCCGGTCCATATAAATGGGTTACGGGCCGGCCCAATTAGCAATGAAGGTACCGTTGGACTTGTTTTCTCGCGCTCTTTTCACTGGTATGCTCGGGAACTTTTCACGACTTCATCTTAGCTTGAGTAATAATTAGACTTGACCAGATTGAGCCCGATAATTCTCGTTTTTGCACCGTTTTCAATCCTTTTACCTGCAAGACATAAAAATACCAAACAAACATATTTGCAATATAATAAAGCATATTTTAGCATTTTTAGTCCATTTAATAGTGTTTTACGGGGTACAAATGATGTGTGTTTTAACACATATCAAAATTCCCCCACACTAAGCCATTGCTGGTCCCACACGCAATGTAAATAAAACACGCCTAGAAATAAATAATTAAATCCCCTTTTAACTTGTGACCCCTCACAATCAAACAAGAACAGAAAAGGTCCATTAAAAAGTTCAAAAATTCATTTAATTCGCAAGCACCCTCGTTTTACCCATTTTTTATTTTTTTTATTTTTTTATTTTTTATGATTTTCATAATTTCCAACTTACAACTTATTCATGTGTGACATAATGTAATACTTTCATTATTCATTGATAACTTTTAGGATCACGGAACAAAAAGCACAAAAAGTGTCCAAATGAATAAATTCATCGTCCCCGATTTTCACCTCTCCAAGCAAAGCTTAAAAACAAGATCATTGTAAATTACAAGTTATGATGCTAACACTACTCATAAAAGCTAAATGTGTACTTACTTTTCCTCCCTTATTCCTAATTTCCTCTAAGGATTTTATTATTATTATTGGTGACAAATAAATTATGTCCTTATTAATATAAAGTAAACCCGGTTTAGACCACAATTAGTTTGAAATCCTTTCCTAAAGAGACGATATGGTGATAATAAAGTCCACATTAAGGTTCTAATTTCGCATGATTTAGGGGTTATCCTTTTTATTTCATCCGCAACAACTCAACTACGAGTCCAGAGACGGAGACTTTATTTAGATAACCCCGGAGTCGAAATTTGGCTTTATACTTATTATTATTGCAACATTATTAAACCTCAGTCCTTTAGAAGGCTGCAACATCGGTTGTGAGCCGGCAAGATGCAGTAAACTTTTTTCAGCCCACAGTTTTATTATTATTTTTAAGTCCTGTGGTCTTTTAACAACTGCCACATCGGTATGCGAGCCGACCATGGTCCAGGAGTCTATTTCCCCACAACACTGACAAAACCTCGATGTGTACCTTAATTTCACCAGATGGACTTTCTACGAAAGGATCTAAACTAAGAATTGCAAAAACCAAAGAAACTTTATTTATTCAACAATTATATAACGGTGAAACAAGCTAATGGGAGAAAAAGCCACAATTAACACTCATGAGCCTTAAAGAAATCCAACTATTCTATGTTTAGCATCAAAAACTTATACTCTACTCTATCATCTCTTGTTCTTCACAATTTAAAATTTCTAATAAAGAAACTCGTGAATACTTAGCCTAATGAATTAAGATCGACACTTTAACAAGTCACATAGACTGGCAACAATCTCAACTCTAATAAATCGATCTTCGCATATTTAAAATCAATTATGGGAACTTGCAAAGTCTTGACCTTTTCAAGCTAGACTTGCGTTTTATAGCTCCTTGTATAAAAGATTAGCAAAAATCAATCTATTTATGTTAAGGAGAAAGCTAAGGTATAAAACCGGTCGGGTCAAAATTTACTTTTCATTCTCACCAACGGAAAACCTACATTCGTGTCAACTATTTTTTTTATTTATTCAACTAACTTTTTTTTATATATTCAACTAACTATTTATATTTTTCAACATTTTTCTACACAATTTTTTTTACTATATATATATGAACAATAAACTAGATATTAAGACTTAAAAATTTAAAATTTTTGGCCAAAACGGGGTTGCGAGGGACACAGCAAGGCACAGGTAAGATCACATTTCGATAGAAATCCCCCCCACACTTAGAATGGAACATTGGCCTCAATGTTCAAAAATGTCGGGTTTTACCCCCACACTTAGGAATGAAAAAGGCAAATGCAAAAAATTCCAAGTGTGAAAGGGGAAACACAATATATACGCAAATCTAAAGCCATTCATTAAGTAAGCTAAAGATAAATGATAATCGATAAAATTAGGATATCGGATTCCCTAAGTGAAGTTGGGGATATGAAGCTCGAATGAGTAGACAAAACTATGAGCACGAGAGTCTTCAAAATCCGGGTATCCTGGACATAAAACCACAAAACACAAAACACGAGAAAGTGAAAGAGGCGAGCCCTCTCACATTAATTGTTAGAAAATAGAATAATAAGATAGAAATCTGATTTTTGTAACCGAGTCACGAGCTTGACTCGACCCCGAATTAAGTTGTTCATGGGGAAGCAAATGGAAAAGAAAATCTCAATCGGGCTTTCATTAATGTTTGGATAAACATATAAGCCATGAAAGTACAACCCGAGATACCCACTCGCTCTATGAAGATGTCGGGGTCATAAATGTTTCTTTCCACTTCCCGTGGAGAGAAGTAAAGGAGAATCCGCAGGGTAGGTGAGAAACGGGAGAAAGGTCCGAATTACAAATGTGATGGAATCGTCATCTTCAACATTTTGAGAAAAATCAATCTCACCTCCCCCTGGGTTAAAATTACTCTCAATACCTGGTGGTATCGAGTCTTCTGGAACAAGAAATGTATCAACCTCTTCTATAACACGTTGTCCAACATCACCCTGCCGGGCTCAATCTAAAAAAAGAAACGAATCATACATCGTGAAGAAGATTTATTAGCATGAGTATGGTACTGCCACATCTCGTCTCATCCGTTTCATCGCTAAAAGGACTCGAATCAGGTAAAGAAAATTATTCCGAATAAGAGAGAGAATTCCGAACTTCTCAAAGAACGAATCACTATCCATGACAGGAATAGGAAATGAAGAAGGAGACTTGAACACATGATCAAAAGTAGGGTTATCATTCAAAGATTTGATATTAGTAATAAGATGACTAATGTTTAATAATTTCTCACGAAGAATAACGATCACCATCAAGAAAAATGTCAATCTCCTCCATAAGAGAGTCACTATCCTCGACCGGGATAGGAGATGGAGAGAAAGACTCGGTAGGATTTTCAGAATTAAATTCTTCCGGAGGGCGGGGAGAAGAGTTGTCATAAAGCAATCTCTCAACAAGATGAATTTCACCTTCCGGATCAAGGTTGTCATCATCAATTCCCGGTGGAATTGATTTGAGAAGAGTGAGTTCACCGGCGAACTCATCAAGAAGAGAATCGATCTTTTGAGAATCATTAATCGAAGTATCTCGATGAAGCAAAGATTCTAAAAGATCGGATTCGGCATTAAAACAAAGATATTCAATTCCCGGTGGAATTGAATTGGTATTTTCTAACACCTCATCATCAATTTGATCAACCTTAGTGGAAGTGATTTCTTCATCAAGATCAAAGAGAGGATTAGAGAAAATTTTAAAATTCTCATTTGGAACGTCCTCTTCGGAAAATGACTCATCACTCGAGGTAAAATCTTCATCGATATCGAAGAGAGGGTTAGAGAAAGTAAGATCATGATTCTTTGAAGAATCATCATATGGAGGCAAATCACACTCACCTTCGGAAGAATCTTCGGACTCACTTGGGATTTGGACAAGGTCCTCGACACTAGACTTTATTAATTCGTCCGATTCTGTTTCCGGAATAGTGTCAAGATGCTCATCCTCCATTATGAGAGAGTCAACGGGCTCCTTGGTAAATAAAACGGGTGTGATTGCAACACACGGAGGAAGTCCAGCAATAATAATATCTTTCAAAGGTATAGAACTTTCCTCGTCATCGTCATCATCGTAGCAAACGGGAATCTTCCAATATCGATCTTTAGCCGCTTGCTCTTCTTCAATTCGCTTTTCTTCTTCCTTCTTTTGTATAAATTGACCAACCATATCACACATGGATGTCATTTGCTCCATAAGCTTATTTTGAGAATTGAGAAACTCATTTTGAGCATTGAAGATTGGATGATTGACGGTATATTGCGGGGGTTGAAATTGGTCAAAGCCAAAAGAATTAGGATCATAGCAAGAATTTTGCTCGTGATAATAATCTTCATTCATTGGTTGACATTGGTAAGTTTCATGAGGACCCCCGCAATTTTCACAACAAAAATATTGTTGTTGAAAATTATGAAAATCTTACAGGAAATTAATGTCTTGATTGTAACACTGTTCCAGATAGATAAACGGAACTTGAGGTGTACAATAGTGACCATAACAAGCATCGTTCCTGCAAAATTCACAAGAATAGATAGGAGGTTGTGGAGGTGGGTTGAAAAAGTTAGGAGAATCATCAACAAAGTTAGGTTTTGAAACGTAAGGTAATGAATTTTCTTTTTCGGAATGACACGTCGGATCAAAACTTGGCAAAGTTTGTGGGAGCTCATCAATGGTTTGATTGCATGGTTCCGGATTAGAGATAATCAGAGCTTTCGGTGGACAATTATAACCAATGTGAGCACCTTTCCCACAAGACTTACAAGTGCATTGTTGACAAAAGATTCCATCTAACGAATCACCACACTCGTAACAACAATTGTGGTTAATTTGTGGAGGACTTTGCGAGGAATTTTCACCGGGGTCCTGTTTGACAACGAATGGCTCTCGAGGAGCATTAACAACGTTGGTATCATCATCGGATGACTCGGAAGTGTTTAGAAGGTCTTGGTTAATTCCATTTTCATGACAAGTTATAAACCAAACTTCCTTTAATTTCTTCCGCCATAGAGCACATCCTTGACAAGATGGACCTTCAACCGGGTTTCCACACTTCACACAAAGTATAGGAGGTCGTTGAGACGAGTCGGGCGTTTTATTAGGATCACGAACGAACTTGTCTATGAGACCTCCTTTTGAACAACCACATGATTTATTGTACAAAGCTCCACAAGACGAACATTCCACATGTCATAATTATTCCCTCTAAATAGTAGAAATGATAACTCCAAAGTCAACTAAGTCTTAAAAGTAGACATTTCTTCCTACAAGATACTGACAATCTAAAGGAATCATCATACCTATGTGTACCTCTTCTATCAAATATATCTACTTCTTTTAAGAATAAGCTTAGAGATTGACCAGTCAGGTAAAACATTAATTGAATCATACAGAATTCTTCTCACGTTTTAAATAATTACACTCCCAACAATTCCCCCTAAGGACTCAAATGATGCATACTGGCTAATGACGAGATGCCTCTTCCACCATATGATTGAAATAGTGCACCCGAAAGATTCAAAATGGCCTAAAATCAAAAGAAGCTAACCTCCAAAAAGGACAAATGAAGCTTACTCAAAACAAGGCAATGACAGTATCATGTATACATCTACTCATCCCCCTTGATCGGTTTTAGACTCTGGTCTAGATTCATGTAAAAACCTTATACGCATACATATTCGAGATCGTGTTTGAAGAATTAATAAGCTTAAATCTATTCCGTAAGAATCAACTTCAAGGCTTTTAAAACTATGAAAGTATTTCCAAGCATTCCTAAGTCTTTTACAAACTATAAGGTGTTGGCAATATTGATCGAATGTAGTTTAAGGCCTGAATTCACTAAGCCTCAAATTGCAAATAAGTCCATAAAGATTTAAACAAATGACATCTAAAGCTCTTGTAGTTAATATAAATTAACTCCCCTTGAATTATTATCGTCATTATCAAAAAACTTATCCGTTTATTTCCGTTTGACTTATTTTAAAAGACCATTTTAAAAGATTGTTTGATGACGCTTTCTCCCCCTCAAATAATGACCTGTTTTCTATTTAAAGAGTTGTTGTCATTGTTTGAGTGGTCGAATTGTCTTTGAAAATCTTTTTGTGTTTTCTGAAACCACTTGATATTATGAACAACGATTTTACAATAAAAATAAGATTTCTCTTATTTTGACACATAAGCGCACTGACACGTACACTAATGGTTATATAGGAAGAACGGGTTATGTTTGCAAAGTAAACACACTTAATGCCTTTGCATGGTCATAATTAGTTGACCAATGCTTCCGAGAGTTAAATTCCCGTTGAGAGGTCAAGTTTCCTTTTTGACGGAATACTTGCCTTTATAATGAAGTCCGGCGTTTTGCTTCAGAAATAATAGCACAGCCATTTTGGCATGTTTTGAAAAACATTTGGAACTTTCTGCTGAACTTCAAAATTTTTACATTGCCTCGTATCATTATTGAATGAAATTTCTTAAGACCGTAAATGTTTCGATTTCAAAAGGGACATGCCATTATTACATCTTTTTAACTATTTTCTCATTTTTTAATTTTTTTCTTTGGTTTTTATAATTTTACTATTTTGTTTTTTGTTTTTATAAAAATTTTGAAAAATAAAAAAAACTTTTGGTTTTTATGGTTTTAAATTTATACATTATATACAGGATATGTTGAATATGTACCCACTGTATTCCTCATTTCCATCTCGCAAAGTGTTTCAGAGTCTCCAACATAAAACTTCGCATTCCCAGCTTGTTGATCAGAGAAATTCAATTCTTTCTTGCCAAGAGCTTTAGTGATGATGGCTGCCAGTTTGATACTACCGTTTTGGACAAAGTGTAAAGTTCGATCACCCCATTCTCAAACATGCTCCTTGATAAGTGGAAAATTGATGTCTATATGCTTGGAATCTGGAAATGTTGAACGTTGTTGCAAACATAGGGCAATAACGCTTTTGTTATCCAGTACATTGGAATTTTATTAAATCCAATGCATACGACATAGTCGGTTTGTAGTATATGTTCTCATCCAAAGGATTGAGACAACAGCCAGACAAAGCAATATATTCAGCTTTAGTTCTGGGATATCACAGCGTCTTTTCTGCCTTTTAGTCGACCAGCTAACAAGTATATCACCCAAAGTGCATACTAACCAGAAGTGTGATACGACATGTATCTTGACAACCTGCATGATCTTGCATATGCAAATGCTGTTAGAGCAATTAAAGAAAAGAATCCTTCGGATTCATAGTCCCCGACTGCTGTACGGTTCTTTTTAGATACCGAAAGATCATTTTTACCGCATTTAAGTGCTTTTCGGTAGGCCGAGCATGATACCGGGCACACATGCATATAGCAAATTATAGGTCAGATCTACTGGCTGAAAGATAAAGGAGGGTGCTAATCATACCACGATAGTGTGATGGATCTACGGCTTTCCCTTCTTTATCCTCATCCAGTTTGGATTTTTCCACCATTGGGAGTAACAAAGGCACAAGAGTCAAACCGTTTTTCTTTAAAGATACAAGGGCATATATTTTGACTGGTTATTCAAGGGTGCTCTGGGACTCTGAGAAATCTATAATCCTAAGAAAATGAGGATTTTGCCCATCATTGACATCTTAAATTTTGAACCATTGATTTTAGCAAATCAGTCAACAAAAGTTAGGTGTAGAAGCTGCCAAAGATAATATCATCGACTTATATTTGTACCGAAGTAATTCCATTTGCTTCTCCTACGGATGAATAGAGTAGGATCCACTAAGCCTTTGGAGAAGTCTTGGGATATCAGGAAGGAAGACAACATATCATACCACGCGCGTGGAGCTTGTTTTAACCCATACAGATCATTTTTTAGCTTGTATACGTGATTGGGGTTATCTTTATCTACAAATCCATCCGACTGGCTAACATAAACCTCTTCCCACAGATTACCATTCAGAAATGCAGTCTTCACATCCATTTGGTAGACGACCATGTTCATATGAGCGGCCAACCGCTGAAAAATCCATTCTAGCTTATCTGGTGCAACTGGAGCAAAAGACTCTTCAAAATCAATGCCTTCTTCTTAACAGTAACTACGAGCCACTAACCGAGCTTTGTTCTTTAGAATACCTCCCAGTTCATCTAGCTTCACTTTGTAGATCCACTTTAAAGTAATAACCATAACTTTATCTGGGCGAGATACGAGCTCCCATACTCTAAGTCGTTCGAACTCATTGAGCTCTACTTGCATTGCTTCGATCCAACAAGATTGAGTCAAAGCATCTTATATGTCTTGGGTTTAACAACAGTGAGGAAAGCATCGTAGTAACAGAAAAGAGCTTGCTTATGTAACTGCAACCTTATGGAAACTGGTCTATCAAGTTCACCGATTATATTCTCAAGTGGACGATCCTTAGTCCATTTGCTATTATGTTCAGAAACTTGGTGATCTGGAGGCACAATTGTATGAATAATATCCGATGATGAGGATTGATCAGAAGAAAATTCTGGAATTTGTATACCAAAGTACGGATCATTACCCATATGTGCAACTTCAATATCATGGTTGTCTTCTTCAACATCATTAGGAATGACGGGAGGCAGAGTTTCGGGTGTTGTTTAAGAGTTACTTGGTGATGGTGCATCTTGATCAACTATGGTTGAGGAAGGTGTACTGGTTGAAATAGCGGGTTCGGGAGCTACTACTTCATCAATTGGAGCAATGACTTCAGGGGCTGGAAAATCAACACTTGGAGGAGGATTGAATAATTCATCAAACAACGCTTGAAACAGTATATCCCAATTAGTTCTTGAAGGTGGTACAAACAGTGTTGATGGAGGAGGGTTTGGCACGAGTCCTGAACTGATTATTAGGAGGGGGGGTATTTCATTTGAAGTACGAGTTCTGAAACTGCTGTGTTCAGAAGCCATCGCAATCAGCTCATCAAAGTCAACGTGAATGGTTTTAATTATTTGTCTGGTACGTCTATTGTAAATCCGGAATGCTTTCTTTGTGGGTGCATAGCCAATGAAAATACCTATGTTGGCCTTTGGTTGTAACTTGCCCAAGTTCTCGCTATCATTCGTTGGGTAGCAGAGTGCACCAAACACATGAAGATACGATAGGTCAGGAGGTTTGTTGTGTAGAAGCTCGTATGGTGTTTTACCGTGTCGAAGGCGTATCATGGAACGATTTTAGGTATAACTGGCTGTAGCAACCGCTTCGGCCCATAGAAATAAAGAGTTTTTTCATAAATAAACATAGTGCGAGCTGCTTCAATTAGTGTACGATTTCATCTTTCAACAACACCATTTTGCTGTGGAGAGGCGTAGCACTCAATGCATGAGAGATTGATCCAACCTTCTCATAATATTCACGCAATGTCTGATTAACAAACCCAGTTCCATTATCTGTTTTGATGCGTCATACGGTTTCCTTAAGTCGTACTTGGATCATCTTCAAAAAATTGATAATAAAAGCCGGAGCTTCATCTTTTGATCGCAAGCATTTTACCCATGTAAATCGAGAGTAATCGTTGACAATAACAAGGATGTACTTCTTTCCATTGACACTCGCAACACATATTGGTCCACACAGATCCATGTGCAACAGATAGAGTTTTTCTTGATTGGTGTCCTCAGATTTGGGTTTGTGGGGTTTCTTCGTGCTTTTCTTGCCTACTTGCACTTGCAGAATACAATATGGTCCTTTTAATGAGGCATTAGGAGACCTTGAACAAGACCATGTCTGGCAAGATGATTAATAGCACCAAAGTTCAAATGAAAGAGACGACGATGCCATAACCAAGACTTGGTTTTAAAGGCCTTTGACAAGAGACAGATAGGAGAGGACGCCATCATATCCCCAAGAGAGAGTATATAAAGATTGTCCCCTCGAGATCCAGTTAATAAGTCAACACCTTCTAGATTACGAATGTAGCAGGTGTGTTGACGAAACGCAACTTCGAGGTTAGAATCACAAAATTGTCCCACAAAGAATAGATTATGCCCAAGTCCTTCAACGTAATAAACCCTTGAAATTGTAACATTCCTAATCTGATAGTCTCCATAACCTATAATCTTTGTAACATGATCATTATCGAATTCGACTGTACCCAAGAATTTGCTAACAAAGTTGGTGAGTTGAGAGCGATCTTCGGTCATATGCTTGGAGCAGCCGGAGTCCAAATACCATAGGACAATTTGGACGACCTGCATTCATCAAGAGAGGAAGATGGAACATTGGAAACTATGGATCCCCGGGATTGACTGGGTTTCGAATTGGTAGCGGTATAGATTTAATAACCTTATAAATGTATAACAGGAACACTGTAAGTTTTTAT
The DNA here is from genome assembly GCA_026074375.1 of Tanacetum coccineum. NCBI lineage: Eukaryota > Viridiplantae > Streptophyta > Magnoliopsida > Asterales > Asteraceae > Tanacetum > Tanacetum coccineum. Next base: position 23,847 of record BQNB010076611.1, read on the forward strand.
ACTTCCTATGTTCCTGAGTAAACAATGTGACGACAAAGTTATGGTGTTTAATTAACTAAAGCATATGATTTCCTAAGGGACAACTTTAAGAAGAAATGGAAATCCTAGTTAAAGGCACAGCATTTCCTACTATAGAGAATGTCCGACTATTAGTCCTCCATATATAACCAATATTGGATAAACAAACCTTTTTGTTGGTTTTTCCAAACATTTTCTCTTTGAATTTTTACAAATACATATCTAGATTTAGCCGAGCAATCACATTATTGATAAAAAACAAGAACACACAAATCATGATTATCAGAAAGCATGCAACCATTACACTTAACACATTTAAGTTCAGAATTCGCATTAAGCTTGGAATGTTGCACATTAGCAGTTCCTTTAGGTGCAACAACACAGTCTTTATTTTTCAAACTAGATTTAACTGTCCTATGGTGGTCTTCTACTTTATTCTTCAGAGTACTACTTGGTTTTGCCGGACACTTATCTTTCTTGTATTGAGCCTGAGGCTGTGATCCCGCTACACTAGAAGACTTGTTTTACTCCTGAGAAGACAACATAGGTTTGTTAGAATGCTAGGTTTGAGGTGTATGGGCTGTTTTTGTGTTTTCTTAAGGATGTGAACATCTTAGTGAATCTAACTCTTTTGACTATTTCATCGGGGTCACAGCCAAAATTGTTCTCCCAGAACTGTTGATACTAGACAGGTTTACTGAATTTAGAAATCATTTTTCCTGAATAATTTTAGTAATACAAACAAAGGGCAGATTCTAAGAGTGTCTAAGGTATAATTAAGCTTTAATATGATTGACCTAAATCCCTAAGAACTGCGGCATCTTCCTGAGAATGCTTAATATAGGCAGAGTGAACTGTCCCTTTTTATACAACAGAAATTAGGGGTTTATAGTTCCACATTAACTTGATGACAACTCTGGATCACTAGGGTGTTTGAAACAATGATTATCAACTATGGATTTTCCTTAAGTTTCCTTAATTCATCCTTAAGTGTTGTTTTTGCCACAATCTTTTCCTGGAAGACTAGCATTTTCAATCGAAGATTTTTCTTCCTTTTTTTGTTCTCCTCCTTTCCGTTTGCTTTTTTATTTCCGCGAGACTTTAATATTGACTTTTTTTTTAGAAAAATTTTTTAAAAATTTTAAAAATCTCACATTTTCATTGTATCGAAACGTGTTGGATTAAATCGAGTCCATAAAATGTTTCCCCACCCCCCCCGCCCCACTCCCCCCCCCACCCCCCCCGGCGCTTATATAGTGTCTGTTTCAAAATGCTCATTCCTCAGCAATAAGCTTTTGTCACACTATGAGCCAATTTAATATTTTATGGTTTCAATCCTCTTCTAAGTCCTGATTCGATCTTATCCTTATCCATATATCCACGAGAGATTCTATACTCTCTTTCAACTTCTTAATTACCGTGTCTTTCTCTTGGGACCGTGGGGAGCTTTACAATTCATTTTAATCAAACAATTTGATCAAAACATAGAACACTAAGAATATTGAACAGAATTTTTCCCTTTTGAAAAATTTACACTGTTTAAGTTGATGTGTCAACTTCTAAAAGATGCAATGGTTTTTCAAGAATGGTAAAACTAGGAACATTTTATATCGTAGTTTCCCTTTTTAAACAAAATCCGTGTTAAAGCTCATCTCAAGTTGAGACACATTTTTGACATTCATGCACATCACAGAATCAATCTCCCACTAAAAATATAAAAGAAGGAATTAACAAGTAAGTTCACAAATCTTGCTCATTCACTTATTCCAAGAGTCGCTCTTTTTCGTTCAAAAACTTGAGTTTCATCTCTTAACTAAATGTTTTTTGACTCAATACGATGTTGTTCCACAGCCGATTCCATTTGATAGAAGACATTTTTGGACTTCCAGAAAGAGTTCCATCAACCAAATGTTGGTTTAATGAGCTAAAATAAGTCCATCAGAGCTTGTACAAATGGAATTATTTGCAGTCCCTAAAACAGCTTTTGTATGTTCGAAAACCCCACGAACCCTCATTGATAGCTGTGGGTGTGGTCCCTTTCCTTTTACTACCACATCAAAGTTAGCCAAGAATGGTTGTTTAAGTTTTCTTCAAACTCGTGTTTAACCATGCTGACTAGAAAGTTTCTTTTGGAACCTCAACATTGTGGTCTAATATAAATTGTGGGTTCTGAAATTCACAGAATTTTGAGCACAAAAGGCTTGTTCATCAGATAATTCAGTTTGTTGGAACAAATCTTGGTTGAAAAATCTTTAATTAAAGTTGTTTAATAGCAGCATAATCTATCGTTAGTGGTTATTAATCAACTTGCTTTTCCTTTTCAACAACAAATTATCCTTATGTTTTAAAAGCATTTTGGAACGTCTCTCTTCAGCAAAGTGCTAAGGTCTCTTCTGAGTCAGGAATCACAATAGGATTAGTTTGAACAATAATATCACTAACATATAGCTTTGGTTTCGACTACTGAGCTTTCTGCAGATAGAAGGGATTTTGAAAACCTAGAGCTTGTTTAGTGGTATTATCATAGAAAAACTGAGGTTTGTCAACATGTGAACAGTTTTTTTGCAGATTGATCTCTTTTATAAACAATATTATCTAGATGTTTGATCTTCTTTTCTAAAGCTATTTCTTTCTCTATCAAATGTTACTAGATTCTTTTACTTAAAATCATTTTAGCAGAGTAACCGTTTTTAATAAAGATTCCTTTTCTTATAAAATGTTCTGGAAAGAGTTTGTTTAAGAAATCAATCTCTTCAGACTGATTCACAAAGTGGTCTGAAACGTTTCCTTACTCTTTAAGTCAACATTTTGTCCTTCTTTCAAAACTTTAACTTGTTCCTTATATCTTTCAAGCTCAGCAGTTAAGGTATCATTGACACTCTTATTTTCCAGATTTAACTAGTACAGATTAGCTTCTTGGTGTTTATAGTTGATTCAAACACAAATAATATTAAATAATCTTGTTTGTGCAAAGGAGTAGAAATTCTAAACAGTTGCCTAGTTGTGATTCAATTACATACTGAGAATAAGTAATGATATTGCTATCACTGGTTATTTCAGTCTCTGAATGATTCACAACATTCGACTGTTGAGAAGACGACATCACCTGCACAGCTTGATTTACCGCATTATTATCCATATATCGATGGTTGTGTACCCCAAAGAGCATCTGAACCAAAATGAGAAAAATTCCCATAAGAGCAACTTTGGAGATTGAGTTCTACCACAATCAGAGTCATATGCATCCAAATCATCAGCTTGATAAGCAGCATTGTGAGTAATGACCAGACTGTAGTGCCTTGACCGTTTCAGAAATATCTGATCTGCAAAAAAGCTAGTTCCCCCCATTAATAAATTACCATGTTCTTGAGCTTGACCACCAGCAACACTTTCTCCTTAAACCACGAATCATCCCTTTTTCCTTTGGTTTGGTGCACTGTCTAGACATGTGACCTTCCCCATTGCAGATTGTAGCAAATAACCGTCTTCCGTGTTCTTCCAGAATTGCTTCCACTTGCTCTCTGGAGTGTAAAGACCTTGAATACCCGCAACAAAAGAAGTATGTCTCCCCTGAAATGGTTGTATTGTCACTCATTCCATTTTTGATGGTAAGTTTGTTGCCTAGGGTTAGAACGAGATTCTCAGCTGATTATGAGGTAGTGGGAAAACGGAGTGGACAATGCAGTCAAAAAATGACATCATGTGATCGATGGCATCAATGGGAATCTTCACCTTTCTGGACACTGGTACACATTTAAGCCGTAAGTCATGTTGAAAAATTCAGATTTGTTGTTAATTTGGGAGGATATTTTTTCTAATTGAGGGATGGATGATGATGGAGAATAAATGTTGTGGTGAATTGAATGGATTGCAAATCATTAATGGATATAGTTAACTGAAAGAAGGTGCTTGATAATTGATGATTGAGTCTTGTTGAGACTAATAAGGTGAAACCATACTATGAAAGATTGATATTTTGAAGCTTGTGGTTTAAAGTTGATTGTATTTGTAAGTGTGTTGTTGAGTTTGATAAGTGTGACTGTGTTATTTGGTGAGATGCAACTAAAAGCCAAGAGATCAGAGTTACGTTTCATGCACAAACAACTTCCATTTGTATGTCTTCATGTTGTTTCCAGTAAGCATGAACTAATTCAACATTGGTATATTGCAAGTGTTTGACCAACTTAACATCAGTAACAAATTTGCTCCATTCATCAGGAAGTGTGTTCAGAAACTTGGTATTAACTTGAAATTGCTCCAGTGGCATCTTGTAGATGTTCATATCATTGAGTAGCAGTGTGAATCTCAAGTAGTACTCGTGTAACGACTCTCCTTTCTTGTAAGTGAACTTATCAAATTCATCGTACAACTTACACTCTCGTTCTTGCTTTGTTAACGACGTTCCTTGCATGAGCAGTTTAATCTTCTCCCAAAGATCCTTGGCTACACGATGTTGACTCACAAGAGCATAAATTTCTATAGGAAGGCCTTGGAGAAGAATATAATTGCTATGATGATCACAATCAGCTTGAATGGCTTTCAGCATGGGGTGAGCTCATATATATCCTTAAGTTCTTTACACCATCCTCTGTGATTGATGGCCAGACGAGTGGACCTTTCTCAACGGAAGCAAGGATCATTCTACATTCAAGAATCATTCGTCCATGTTGTCTATTTAGCATGTATAGTTCCATTATGCTTTTCCACGAATCATACATATTCTTCTCCAGCATAGGTGGACGATTGTCGGCACCCGAAAGAATCGCTTTGTTAGTAAGAGTCGTCATTTGATTGTTATAAAGATTACTTGGTTGATCGGGCGGTGGTAGAAAGAAATTGTGTTTGGTTGAGTGGTTGTTGAGTCTTGAAACTACACGGGATTTTACAATTCTTGACAAAATCGAGAAAACAAGTTAATGTTTCACGGGATTTTACAAGTCAAAGAAATAACCGTATAATTTAGAAATTTGAGTTGATAGGTTTTGACTAGTTCAGTTTTCAAAGGAGGTTGACTAGTTCGGTTGTAAAAAAAATTTAACTAGTTCGGTTGCCAAAACGATTAACTAGTTCGGTTGTCAAAATACTGACTAGTTCGGTTCCACTGATTCGGTTATCTAGTTTGGTTGTCAAACAAAAAGACTAGTTCGGTTCCACTGGTTCAGTTATCTAGTTTGGTTGTCAAACAAAAAGACTGGTTTGGTTCCACTGGTTCAATTAACTAGTTCGGTTGTCAAACAAAAAGACTGGTTCAGTTCCACTGGTTCGAATAACTAGTTTGGTTCCAACACAAACAAACTAGATCGGTTCAACTGGTTCGGTTAACTAGTTCGGTTCCAACTCAAGAAAACTAGTTCGGTTCCAACTGAAGAAACCTAGTTCGGTTCCAACTAATAACAACTCGTTCGGTTCCAACTAAAATCAACTCGTTCGGTTTCAACACAAACAAACTAGTTTGGTTCCAACAAAAACAACTCGTTCAGTTACAACTACGACGACTAGTTCGGTTATAACTATGACGAAACCAAATTTTTCAAAACTTAAAAAGACACATTTATGATTGGTTTTTTGCAAAAAATCTTGTACAACTAGTGTTACTAACCCTATAGGAACAAGAAAAATGACAACTTTAAGGTTTTTAAGCCGGAAAATTTTAAATCAAGATTTTGTTCTTCGTAAAGGTTTTGAACACAAATCAAAAGACAAACACAAAAACTAAACACACCACTCCATGGCTCTTAATACCAATTGAAGAATACTAGTAGTCTATGATAAACAATCAAGAACTAGAGAGAGAATGAGTGGAAGGAAGGTTTTGTTTCTAGAGAGAGAAAGTAATATGGAATAGATGATAATAATAATAATGTGTGTGAAATGAGAAATGAAAACAACCAACCAACCACCCTCACCAAGGCATGGAAAGGGTATATATGCTACATACAAGGCCGGCCATAGGCTTTACTAAGGCTTCCATAGGCCTTGGGCCATATTAGCTTACTAAGCTTATCATATGTTAACCTACGGGCTAAGACTAGTATATATTGGAAGTGACCGATACTTTTCTTGTTCCTAACAAAAGACATCTTAGATCCTACAACTTCAATGAACATGGCACTTGTACTTATGGCTAAGGCATTCAAACTAAACTACTCAACACCAACCAACAACAACCAGAGAATTTCATCAAAAAATATAAATAACTTTTTTAGACATTATTTGTATTAACACAACGAACATGAGCGAACGGATTAAATGTCGTGAGAATCCTTAAAAAGGAAGGATAAAATACATGACTCAAAGAGAAGCCATTGGAAACGGAGAATTTAACAAGTCGTCAATTCTCGGAAGCGGTTGATGGTTCATTACTATTAGCTTATCAAGTTTACGGTGGTCGATACACATTCGGAAAAATTCATATAACAAATTACAAGTCGAAAGGAGTTCATAGCCCAAAGAATGATTCATACAGACGCACGCACGCTATGTCGGATACACATAAGCCCACTCATTCATAATTCGTCACTTACATAAAGAGGTGTCCCAATCCATGTAAGTGATGAATTGTGAACTTATGGTTCGGCGGTTTATAATTTCCTTATTCAAATGAAGAAGCGTCTTAATTCATTTCAATAAGATTATTATAAATCATCCTACTTAAGTATTGCCGACACAAAACACAATATCAAAACAAGACCAAATGCTACATTAAGTAAGAAAAGAGTATCTCCTTAGCGGTATGATTCTTCAAAATCATAAGAAGTAACGAGAAAAAGAATGAGACGTTAGTCAATCATGCTTCAAAGGTATGTGCCAAAAGACGGCACGATCCGAGATGACAAGGTAAAGTAGTACTCCCATCGACTAGATGACTTCAAAATGATAGATTACGAAACAATATATGCAATTAAAAAACATAAGGAGAGTGTTCAAACTCGAAGTCGAATAATAAAATAACTAGCGGAATTGACAAACTACGCTGAATTTCAATATCATCAAAAGGAAATAAAGTAAAGTCGCACAAATATTTCGGAGATAACTGCATTACTCCCAATCTATTAAAGTAAACGAAATCATTAAGACGTACCATAGTACTATATACATATGTAAGTAATTATTATTACGTAGACGATTTCACACTTTAGGCTTAGATTAGCACATGCATCAAATCAAGCTCGATTGAAAAGCATCGCTAAATTATACACAACATGCAGGTAGGCGTACCCACGATCCAAATTCTAATCATACG
>BQNB010076612.1:0-31106 GCA_026074375.1 Tanacetum coccineum
TTTAGATATTACAAAGCTTAAAAGAAAGCTAGAGTTGGCTACAAAAGAAAAATATGAGGTTTAACTTACAGTACAAAAATTTGAAAATTCATCAAAAAGACCAAGTAAACTTCTATACAGTCAGATAATGGATAAGTATAAAACAGGATTAAGGTATAATGCTGTCCCACCTCCTTATTTATCCTAGTCTAGATGATTTTGTTGATGTGAATGAGTCTGTAGTTAAAAAGCCTACTATTGTGTCTAATGAACCTAAGACTGCTAGGAAAGAAAATGGAGCCTAAACTATTGAGGATTGGATGTCTGAAAGTGAGGAAGAAGAAGAGCCTAAGTTTCAAACAGTTAAGCCTAACTTTACTAAAATAAAGTTTGTTAAACCTAGTACTAATAGGAAATTGGTTGAGCAAATTAGGCAAGACACATACCAAAGTCCTAGGGGAAACAAGAGAAACTAGAACCAACAGATGTCTCAAAAATTAAGGAGTAATTTTGAGATGTTCAACAAAGCTTGTCATGTGTGTGGTAGTTTTGATCATTTGAAGAATGATTGCAATAACTGGAATAATAATGGAAGATTTGTAAAACCAGTTTAGACCAATGTTCAAAGGGTGAACAAACAGAATTTCTCTAAATTAACTCACCCTAGTCTAAAAAGGATCATGGTTCCAAGAACAGTCTTAACTAGGTCTGGCCCAATTTCACTTAATACTACTAGACCAGTTAATACTGTTCCACCAAGAACAGCATTGAATAATGCAAGACCCATGAAAAATGTTATTAATAATGCATATTCAACTGCTAGAAGGCCCTTTAACAAAATAACAGTAGTTAATAATAGTAATTTCACTAAAAAGGTTAATACTGTTAAGGGAACAAGTTAATACTGCTAGGCCAAAAGAAGTTCTTAGTGCTGTTAAGGGAAACAAGGGAAATGATGTTAAGGCCTTAGCATGATGGGTTTGGAGACCAAAACACAAAGTTTTAGACCATGTCTCCAAAAACAATGGTGCATCAATGTCCTTTAAAAGATTTGATTATATTGATGCACTAGGCAGATTCAAGTCAGTAATAGCTTGGGTGCCCAAAAGAAACTATTTTCCTACCATTATGTGTAGGGCAATCCACAACAAGATTTAAAGGATAAAAGAGTGATTGACAGTGGATGCTCTAGGCATATGACAGGAAACAGATCCTATCTTACAGATTATAAAGAAATTGATGGAGGATTTGTTGCCTTTGGAGGTAATTCCAAAGGAGGGAAAATTACTGGGAAAAGTAAAATAAGAACTGGTAAATTAGATATTGAAGATGTGTATTTGTAAAGGAACTAAAGTTTAACCTCTTTAGTGTCTCACAAATGTGTGACAAGATAATAGATTGTTCTTTTGTAACGCTACTTGAATGTGTTGTCTATTTCTCCAGACATTACAAGATCACGATGAAAGTCATGTTTTACTTAAAGTTCCTAGAAAGGATAACATGTACAGTGTTGATTTAAAGAATGTTGTTCCTCAAGGAGGTCTCACTTGTCTCTTTGCAAAAGCCACACCAGATGAATCTAATCTTTGGCACAGGAGATTTGGACATGTAAATTTCAAAACCATAAATAAACTGGTTAAGGGAAACCTTGTAAGAGGTTTACCTTCAAAACTTTTTGAAATTAATCAAACCTGTGTTGCTTGTCAGAAGGGAAAGCAACACTAGCTTCTTGTAAGACCAAAACATCAGTTTAATTCAGCCAACCATTAAAATGTTGCACATGGGATTAATTTCCCGACATTTGTAAATATTTTTAAATGAAAAAGAATGTACTGCCTAGTTGTCACAGATGATTTTAGGTAAGTTAGTTGGTTTTCTTTTTAGGCCACTAAGGATAAACTAGTGAAATCCTTTAAAAAAACATTATAGACGAAGCAATAGAAAAATCTAATAGACCTTAAGGTAAAAGGATTAGATATGACAAAGGGACGCATACAACCAATAGGGTCATGAATCAGTTCTGTGAAATGAATGGTATTAAGAGGGAATTTAGTGTTGCTAGGAATCCACAACAAAATGGAGCAGCAGAAAGGAAAAATAAGACACTAATAGAGGCTGCTAGGACTATGCTAGCTGATTCAAAATTGCCAACAACTTTCTGGGCTGAAGCAGTTAATACTGCTTGTTATGTCCAAAATAGGGTGTTAGTTATCAAGCCTCACAACAAGACCCCTTGTGAACCTTTTCTAGGTAAAAAACCTGCCTTAAGATTTATGAGACCATTTGGGTGTCCTATTACAATCCTTAATACCATAGATCACGTAGGTAAATTTGATGGAAAGGCTAATGAAGGGTTCTTTGTTGGATACTCTACTAATAGCAAAGCATTCAGAGTATTCAATAGTAGAACTAGGATAGTGGAAGAGAACATGCATGTTAAATTTAATGAGAATACACCTAACCTTGCAGGAAGTGGACCTAATTGGCTTTTTGATATAGATGCACTAACAAAATCTATGAACGCCAGTTGTGGCAGAAAATCAATCTAATGATAGTGCAGGTACAAAGGCATGTGATAATGTAGGTAAAGCTAGAGTGGAGACTGTACCTGGAAAAGATTACATACTGCTACCATTATGGACTCAAGATCTATCATTCTCTTCTAGTTTAAAGGATACCCCTGATGCTGGATTCAAACCATCAGGGGAGGAGGAAAAGAAGGATGCTGAAGATCCAGGGAATGAAGATAATGAGGTCCCAAGTACAGAAGAGCCAAGAGTTAATCAAGAGAAGGATGAAAATGTCAACAACACTGATAATATTAATACTGTCAGTCCAACTGATAATGCTGCTGGCATAGAGGATACTGTTGTTGATGAGAATATAGTCTATGGATGTGCTGATGATCTAAACATGCCTAATTTTGAAGATATTGTCTATTCAGATGATGATGAAGATGTCGGTGCAGAGGCTGACATGAACAATATGGATGCATTTATACCTGTCAGTCCTATTTCAACTACAAGAGTACACAAAGATCATCCAGTTGAACAAATCAGTGGAGACTTGAATTCAGCACCTCAAACAAGAAGAATGACAAAGAATTTGAATGAACATGGTTTGTTTAGTTCTGTACAGCAAAGAACAAACCATAAAGACTTTCAAAATTGCTTGTTTGCTTGCTTTTTATCACAAGAAGAACCTAAAAAGGCAGTTCAAGCATTGAAGGATCCAAACTGGATAAAAGCTATGCAGGAAGAGCTTCTGCAATTCAAATTACAAGAAGTTTGGACTTTAGTAGAGTTACCTAATGAAAAAAGAGCTATAGGAACTAAATGGGTCTTCAGAAACAAAAAGGATGAAAGAGGTATTGTGATTAAGAATAAAGCAAGATTGGTTGCACAAGGGTACACACAAGAGGAAGGGATTGATTATGATGAAGTTTTTGCCCCTGTTGCCAGAATTGAAGCAATTAGGCTATTCTTAGCCTATGCCTCATTTAAAGACTTTGTGGTGTACCAGATGGTTGTCAAGAGTGCTTTTCTTTATGGTAAGATTAAAGATGAAGTCTATGTTTGTCAACCACCTGGTTTTGAAGATCTAAACTTCCCTGATAGAGTATACAAAGTAGAAAAGACACTTTATGGACTAGATCAAGCTCCCAGAGCTTGGTATGAAACATTGTCAACTTATTTGTTGGACAATGGGTTTCAGAGAGGAAAGATAGACAATACTTTGTTTATCAAAAGGAACAAAAGTGATATTCTATTAGTTCAAGTATATGTTGCTGATATCATTTTTGGGTCTACAAGGAAGGAGATGTGTACTGAGTTTGAGAAGATAATGCATAAGAAGTTCCAGATGAGTTCTATGGGAGAGCTCACATTTTTCTTAGGTCTGCAAGTGAAGAAGAAGGAAGATGGGATCTTTATAAGCCAAGACAAGTATGTGACTGAGATTTTGAAGAAATTTGGTTTTACTGATGTCAAAACAGCAAGCACACCTATGGAAACCCATAAGCCTTTGCTCAAAAATGCAGATGGAGAAGATGTAGATGAACACTTGTATAGATCCATGATTGGATCATTGATGTATCTAACTTCTTCAAGGACTGATATTATGTTTGCAGTATGTGCTTGTGCAAAATTTCAAGTCAGTCCTAAAGTTTCACATCTTCATGCTGTGAAAAGGATCTTTAGATACCTAAAAGGTCAACCTAAATTAGGTCTTTGGTATCCTAAGGATTCACCTTTTGATTTGGTGGCATATACTGACAGTGACTATGCAGGAGCAAGTTTAGATAGGAAATCCACAACAGGAGGTTGTCAGTTCCTAGGGTGCAGGTTGATTTCACGGCAATGCAAGAAACAGACTATGGTTGCTAATTTCACAACTGAAGTTGAATATATAGCTGCTTCCAATTGTTGTGGACAGGTGCTTTGGATCCAAAATCAATTGTTGGATTATGGATATAACTTTATGCAGACTAAGATTCATATTGATAATGAGAGTACTATCTGCATAGTGAAGAACCCTGTTTTTCACTCAAAGACAAAACACATTGAGATTATGCATCACTTTATCAGAGATTCCAATGAGAAGAAGCTTATTCAGATTATCAAGATTCACACAGATCAGAATGTTGCAGATTTGCTCACAAAAGCATTTGATGTTAGCAGATTTCAATATCTGGTTGTAAGTATTGGAATGCTTAACCTCTGAAGTATTGATTGAGGGGAGGTTAATTATGTTAATATGCAGCGGATTATACACAAATGATTATTGAAATGATGTGGAAAAGCTACTATGGATGGAATTGGGGTTAAAACTGGTAACTCAAGAGTTAATGTTGTTGGGCATTACTTAGGACTGCTGGGCAAAACTTTGTACTGCTGACCGAAAGTTAGTACTGTTGGGCAAAAGTTAGTGCTGCCAGGCTAACTTACTACTGCTAAGTTACCGTTGGAGTTACAACTGCTAAGGGTATTTTTGGTCTATAAAAGGATACTTCGCTTGTAGGTTTACTTTATTACCTATTTAAGCGCATCCGATCACACCATAATCGTTCTTAATCATTCTAATACTCTCAATTCACGAACCCTACTTCAATTTCATTGCTGATTCTGTTGATAGAAATAATGCCTAAAAACATTATTAATATTTTTTGATCTCTCTACGTTTTGACAATCACAAAATGTAAAAACAATTAATGAAAAATTAATTGTAAACAAGTAATTAGTAGTCAATTTTCATTTCGAAATTTAATCACTTAAAGGTATGATTAAACAAATGCTTAATGTAATTTTTGATCAAAGGATTTTTTATTTAACCTCACACTTTTTATAAAATGACACAAACATTTTTATATCTTTTACAAAACATTTTTAGATTTAAAAGAAATGTTTTATTCAAATAAATATTTTGAATTCAAATTTTCTATCCAAAAACGGCTAGAAATGTTCCAGAAAACACCTCCCCTAGAAAAGACAAAAAAAGAAGCGTCAGGCTTGGGCGGCCCCCTTAATTATAACGAGCGGCCCCTTAATTTTAAGGGGGCCGACACCCTAATTAAGGGTACCGGCCACATGCTTTTTTGTCACAGCTTGCCTATAAATAACTGGAACTACTTCCTCACATGATTTCTCACCTTTTGCACAAAACAAAAATAAACACCCTTTCTTTCTGTTCTAAATCAGTTTATACTTTCCTTTTTTTCCTTTGATCATTTAAACATAAAGCCTTGTTTCCAAGTGATCCAAGCTTTGATCTTTAAGTGCAAGAGAAGAATACTTCCTATCATCAAGTGAAGAAGTATTATAGCTTAGTGTGTGTCATTGCAATCTTGTTGCAAATGTATCATATCTTGTAAATCATTTGTGTAGATTGTGAAGGTGTGTATCGTAGTTGTGTACAGAATAAGTAGATTGTTGTGATCATTGTAAGTATAGTTAGATCGGGATGATCTTAGTAAGTATGATAGAAAGTGTGATCATAGCAGTGTCTTGGTGAAGTGAAGTTGTGAAGCAAAGTGAAATTATGTAGTGAGGAGAAGTTGTGAAGTAGAGTGAAGTTGTGTAGTGAAGTTGTGAATTGTCGTGAAGTGGTGTGTTGTGTTGTGATAGATTGGTTCTAGCTAGGATTAGAACTCGACATTTAGCTTAGTGTCAAAAATTGGTGTAAGCTAAGTTGTGTACGGTTTTCTCCGCCTAAAGGGAGCTTGTTGACGTAGTGAAGAAAACTCTCGAGTTTGGTGCTCGGGGAGTGAAGTAGGGCGAAGAGGTGCTTCGTTACCGAACCACTATAAATCCTCGTGCTGTGGTTTGATCTTTCCATCTCTTATATCTTATCTCTTATCTTGCACATTTATTTACATCTTATTATTACTTACTTGATTAGTTAAATTGTCTATATTGTGCACATTGTGAATTCACATAAATTTGAATCTAAGTTTTTATAAACAAACATAACATTAATTTAAAAAGCGGTAAACTATTCAACCTCCTTTCTAGTTTTTCAAAATTGGTATCAGAGCCACGTCAAACAAGATTTTTAAAATAAACTGTATTTTAAAACTTGAATCGATCTATGGAATCGGAAAAATATTTAGAAAGGCAATCTATGTAAAGACCACCACTATTTGAAAGTGATGGATTTATTTACTCGAAAAATAGATTCGAAACTTATGTGAAATCAAAAGATCTAGATCTTTGGCATGTTATTACCTATGGTAATTTTCCTCTTATTCAATATAATCCCGAAACTAAAAATGATGAAACTATATTTTTTAATAAACAAAACGATGATCTTAAAAAGAAACTTACAAAAAATAATGAAGCTAAAATGGTGATTTATAATGCTTTACCATGTAAAGAATGTAGATCCCAATAAATAGATCTTCTTAGCTTGTTAAAGCTTAGCTAATCTGGATAGATCCAAACTAACTATATGAGAAACTAAGATTATGAATACTTCAAGTTATGCGGAATCTAACTTGCAATACTAAAAAGAACAATATATACTAAACTTTGTATATTGATTGATAATATTCTGCCTAGGTTACAGAATAACTAACTATGAGATATGTGATTGATGTGTATGAAAACTAATATCTCTAACTATGTCGTAGGGTTCCTTTTGTACACTAAGGAAACCCTAATGGGCTTACAAAACGCGTACAATGATAATGCATATCTATTCCTAATATTACTCATGCATATCATAATAGCAGTACTAACTATATAATACTAACAGTACTAACTATACTGGCAGTATTAACAATGTACTGGCAGTACTAACTATTTATAACTAACAACACTAATGACTTAGTCTATTATCTTCAATCTTCTTCATCCTTCACTAGCAGCACTAAGTTGAACCAGCAGTACTAACTTGTAGAAGTCCAAAATTCTCAACAAAGAATACGAAAGAATTTTCATGTGTAAAACCGCAAAAGAAATTTGGGATATATTATTAATCACTCACCAAGGTAATAGTCAAGTCAAAGATAATAAAATAGATCTTCTTATTCAATAATATGAACAATTTATGATTTCGGAAAAAGAATCGATAGATAATGCTTTTGCGAGATTCTACACTATTATTACTAGTCTAAAAGCACTTGATGAAGGTTTTTCTAGCAAGAATTATGTTAGGAAATTTCTTAGGGCACTTCATCCTAAATGGCGCGCAAAAGTTACGGCTATTGAAGAATCAAAGAATTTAACATCTCTATCACTTGATGAACTTATTGGAAACTTGAAAGTTTATGAAGTAATAATTAAGAATGATTCTAAAATGGTCAAAGGCAAAAAAGAACAAAATATATCTCTTGCTTTAAAGGCTAAAAAGGAATCAAGTGATGAAGATAGCTCGAATTCCGATAGTGATGACGAAGAATATGCCATGGCCGTAAGAGAATTCAAAAAAAATTCAAAAGACGAGGAAGATTTGCAAGACAACCACGAGACGAAAGAAAGTCATTTCAAAGAAGTAGAAGTAACAAAGATGGTAAAAGTGAAAGAAAATGCTTTAGATGTGGAGATCCAAATCATTTCATCGAAGAATGTCCAAAGTTGTCAAGAAGCAATAATTAAAAAGCTTTCATTGGAGGAGCATGGAGTGATAGTGGCGAAGATAAGGAAGAAAAGGCTAAAGACGAAACTTGTCTTGTAGCTCAAGCATCAAATGAAATATGCTTAGGAATAAACTTAGAGCCCGACGAATGGATTAAAGATAGTGGATGCTCGAAGCATATGACGGGTAACCAAAATTTATTTTCTACATACAAAGCGTACAACGGAGGGAACGTCATTTTCAGAAGCAATTTACGAGGCAACATCATAGGCAAAGGTACGATTTCTCATGACTCCCTAATTATTGAAAATGTTGAGCACGTAGATAATTTAAAATTTAATTTGCTTAGTGTTGGTCAAATATGTGATAATAAATGCAAAGTAGTATTTACCGAACATGATAGCGAAATAATCAAAGACGAAAAGGTCATAGGTAGAGGAATTAGAAAAAGAGGACTATATGTGATGAAATTAGGAAATAAACCGGAAGATAAAATATGTCTTGCAACTTTAGACGAAAACTCTACTTTATGGCATAGGAGATTAGGTCACGCAAATATGAAATTAATTCAATAACTAGCTTCTAAGGAATTAGTTAGAAATCCACCTAAGCTCAAATTTGACCGACATTTTTGTGACGCTTGCAAAATTGGAAAGCAAGCTCATGCTAGTCACAAAGCCAAAAACATAGTATCAACAACTAGATGCTTAGAATTATTACACATGGACTTATTTGGCTCATCCGCCGTACGGAGTTATGGAGGAAATCGTTATACCTTAGTAATTATAGATGACTATTCTCGATATACATGGACTAGATTTTAAAAAAATAAAACTGAAGCATTTGGTGAGTTTGAAATATTTAGTAAAATGATTCAAAATAAATTAGGATGTTCCATAGTGTCAATTAGATCGGATCATGGTCGGGAATTTGATAATGAAGTACAATTCGAAAACTATTATGAGTTAAACGGAATTTCTCATCATTTCTCCACTCCTCGTACTCCACAATCAAATGGGATAGTAGAAAGAAAGAACCGTACCCTACAAGAAATAAGTAGAACTATGTTAAATGAACAATCTATTCCACAAAAATTTTGGTGTAATGCGGTCGATACATCAACCTACATAATAAATAGAATCTCCATTAGAAATATTTTAGGAAAAACCCCATACGAGTTATTAAGAGGAAGAAAACCAAACCTAAAATATTTCAAAGTATTTGGAAAAAAAATGCTTCATTCTTAATACAAAGGATTACCTCACCAAGTTCGACCCAAAGTAGTAGGAAGGTGTTTTCTTAGGATACTCTCAAAATAGCAAAGCTTATATAATTCTTAACAAACATACAATGAAAGTCGAAGAATCCTTAAATGTGACATTCGATGAAACTCCTCCCATGTCTAAAACATCACCTTTGGAGGATGATGATTTAGTCGAAGAAGATGCCATTAGATAACTCTTTAGAAAATAATGAAATTATAAACATAAAAGAATCTAAAAGTCATCCATTAGAAAATGTTATAGGTAACTTGAATCAAAGAACTCTTAGATCACAAGCCCAAGACAAAAGTAATTTCTTTTGTTTTCTTTCAACCATAGAACCTAAAAATATAAATGAAGCACTAAAAGATGAAAGTTGGGTCATTGCTATTCAAGAAGAATTAAAACAATTCGTATCAAATGATGTTTGGGAATTAGTCCCAAATCCTATGAATATGACCATAATTGGAACTAAATGTGTATTTAGAAATAAGCTTGACGAAAATGGTGTCGTATCTAGAAACAAAGCTAGGCTAGTTGCCCAAGGTTATAATCAACAAGAAGAAATTAATTACGACGAAACTTATGCACCCGTAGCTAGATTAGAATCCATAAGAATATTGTTAGCTTATGCATGCGCGCTAGACTTCAAATTATTTCAAATGGATGTAAAAAGTGCATTCCTTAATGGTTTTATCAATGATGAGGTTTACGTGGCACAACCTCCAGGATTCATTGACTTCGCAAAACCTAATCATGTCTATAGACTTATGAAAGCACTTTACGGACTCAAACAAGCTCCTAAAGCTTGGTACGATAGATTGAAGGATTTTCTTATTAAACATGATTACACCATGGGAATGGTAGATAACACACTCTTTACTAAAAAGGACCCCAATCTCATCATTGTCTAAATATATGTCGATGATATTATATTCGGATCAACTTGTCAAGAGATGTGTGATGATTTTGCCAAAATCATGCATGACGAGTTTAAAATGAGTATGATGGGGGAACTAAATTTTTTCTTAGGACTACAAATAAAACAATTAGAAGATGGTATATTCTTTAATCAATCAAAATATATATAGGAGATGCTTAAGAAATTTGGATTAGAAGACTCTAAGCCAATGAAAACTCCCATATCTATAGAAACAAAACTCATGAAAGACGTAGAAGGTGGGTTCGTAGATAACACCAAATATAGAGGTATGATAGGAAGTTTATTATACTTAACAACAAGTAGGCCCGATATCATGTTTAGTGTTTGCCTTTGTGCACGCTTCCAAAAGGATCCTAAAACCTCCCACCTTGAAGCGGTTAAACGTATCTTTCAATACGTTAAAGGCACTATGCACTTAGGATTATGGTATCCTAAGGGGCTCGGCATAGAAACCATAGTATATGCGGACTCTGATCATGCGGGAGATTATGTGGACTGAAAAAGCATTAGTGGTATTTGCACTTTTATGGGATGTTGCTTAACATCTTGGTTTTCAAAGAAGCAAACCGCTCTTGCTATTTCCACTACCGAAGCCGAATATGTAAGCGCCGGAAAGGCATGTCAACAAGCACTATGGATGAAACAAGCTCTCGTAGACTATGACATTAGGTTAGATGACATTCCTATAATGTGTGATAACAAAGGGGCTATAGACTTAAGCAAAAATCTCGTACAACACTCTCGTATAAAACACATCTAGATTTGTCACCATTTCCTTCGTGACAATGTTCAAAAAGGGAATATTTCAATAGAAAAGGTGTCATCGGAAGATAACATTGCTGATATTCTTACTAAACCCCTTAAACGTGAGCCTTTCAATTACTTACATCTAGGTCTAGGAATGATGGAACAAATTGATTAAATGCTTACTAATTTGACCCATTACCATAAATGACTGATAAGGAAATTAACATTAAATAAGAACAATGAACTGAAATCAAAAATGAGATGCCAAAATCGAAAAATTAAGAATTATTTTTGTCAGATGGGCGGCCCCCTTAATTCTTAATGGGCGGTCCCCTTAAAAATAAAGGGGTCGGCTATACAATTAAGGGGAAAATATTTTTTTTCTTCTTCTTTCTAAGTCTAGGATTCTATTTTGCACAAAATTAAAAATTGGGAACTCTTCAAAAGAACAATCTACATACAAGATTATGTAACCTTGGTTTAGCCAATGTTTAAGATTTTATACTTAACATATATATATAAGTCCCAATTCACTTTAACAAAATCCTTCTCACAACTAGGAATACATGAAAAATCTATTTTCATACATTGTTGATATATGCTAAAAATATTTTTCAAGTCATGCATAATGATCTCTCATTTGATGCCAAAATATATAATCCAATATATATTTTGACAATTTTGTTTGAGCAACAGTGAATCAAGGAGCACTTGGATTATTTCTTAGGTTTTCTTCTCTTAGAGTCAAAATAATCATTACTCCACATTTGTTACATATAGGCACACACTAGGCTTATAAATGCAAACACAAGTCTCTTTTAAATACGTTTACGACACATAGGGCTTGTCTAAGAAATCTTAAAGGCACTACAACTATTTAGAGTATTAAAACTATTTGTCTAATATGGCTTCTATTGAAGACTTTATTACATGCTTGTCTACATGTTATTCTTGCTAAATACCCTTAGACTTGATCATGCTTAAAACAAAAATTACATCTTTGCTTGCCTATTTTCTTGCTTGCTAAATGTTGTAGACTTAGTTGGCATAAAAACTAGGACTTGCTGCAAAATGGCCACAAAACAGTCCACCTTTTTACCATTTCCTGAAACAAAACAAAAACCTGGACTTTCTGGTCTTTTCAGGTGGCGGCCCCCTTAAATCAAATGGGCGGTCCCCTTAAAATTAAAGGGACCGGCCATACAATTAAGGGGACCGGCCACCTGAGACACGATTTTTACTGTTTCCTTATACTCTTTGACCCTCTTTCACCTAGACATAGCTATAATTTCCCTGAACTCACCAACACCCCTTGGATTGAATTTCCAACAATGTCCATCTTTCTTTAATTACACAATTTTCCTAGTATAAATCAACCCTCACCCTCAACATATTTTCCACACTCACCTTGTCTTCTCCTATGTCTTATCCTCACAAACCTTCACCCAAACCTTCACCCAAACCTTTAAGGGTTGCCAAAATGTCGGTAAGACACACATGAAGGAAGAAGTTAAACCATTGCAACACTTCAAATGAGGTTGATGTTAACTTACCAACACTAATGCCCAAGCCACAATCTCCTATCAATGAACCTACTACTCATTCAAACCATGTTTCGCTACAATCTCACTCACTTCCACTTAGTGATTCTTGTGACACTAATGTTGGACAAGCTTCCATTTCACCAAGCATCAATCAACCTCAAACACAACCCCTATTTCCTCACATTGTCATCAATCCACATGTTGCTAGTATGCTTCATGCTCAAACTCCTCTCTCACCTCAAGGTGACAACCACCCACAACCTCCACTTCCTCCTTCTCCAAGTAGAGAAATGCTCATGATTGACATTAACCAACTTCAAGACTTATCAAATCTCCTATCCATGCACCACTCACAACGTAACACTTCCTCATCTCCTTACTCTCCAAACTTACCTCATACCATCAACTTGGATCAAGTTTAACAACATGTTAGTTATTGTCCTTGTTGCATCTTTACCCAAAAACAATTCCTCACCTTGAGTGAAGATATCAATTGGATTGAATTTCTTCTCACTCGACCACAATCACCACCTCAAGTCCACCGAGATTACCCTCAAACAACCACCTCCGCTCCAAACTCTCCACCAACAACCAACTAAGCATATTACATGCTTACTTTTTCTCGCTTTCAAATAAATGTCCAACCCACTCCTTTTGAAAGCAAGTCCAATAGTTTCTTATAGAAATCTAAGAATATTATGATCTTTGTAGTTTAAATTTTATGTATGTTGTACTAATATGCTTCAAGCATATTATTTCTACTTGGTGTATGCATGCTTGTGTGTTATACACAATCATTATGTTTAATGAATGGACTTTAGTCTTATGTTTTAATTATGCACTTGTTTTCTCTTTGGTAGATTGAATTTTTCATATCCATAAAAGTTAAGCCTAGTTGATATATATTTGTGATTATTAGTTTACACAAATAACTTGACACTTGTTAAGTATTATCAACATGTTTAAATATTTGTTTTGCTACATGTTAGAAATAGTTGTCTTGTTCTTCTAACTTGTTTTTGTAGCAAAGATACCATAGCTTGATTCCTTGGTGATCTCGAACAAGGGGGAGTACACATCAAGGGGGGGCATTTATTTCGTCGGTCGTACTAACATTCATCGACGAAGCCTTTTTGATTCTACAAAAAGTGGGAGAAATGGAAATAAACTCACTAAATACATGTTTAAAACAAATTTTTATTTAATGAGTTTAGATTTTGTACTCATCAAAAAGGGAGAGATTGTTGATAGAAATAATGCCTAAAACCCTTATTAATATTTTTCGATCTCTCTACGTTTTGATAATCACAAAATGTAAAAACAATTAATTAAAAATTAATTATAAACAAGTAACTAGTAGTAAATTTCCATTTCGAAAATTTAATCACTTAAAGGTATGAATAAACAAATGCTTAATGTAGTTTATGATCAAAGGATTTTTTATTTAAACTAACACTTATTATAAAAATGACACAAACATTTTTATATCTTTTACAAAACTTTTTTAGATTTAAAAGAACCATTTTATTCAAATAAATATTTTGAATTCAAATTTTCTTCCCAAAAACGACTAGAAATGTTCCAGAAAACACCTCCTCCAGAAAAGACAAAAAAGGGAGCGTCAGGCATGGACGGCCCCCTTAAGTATAAAGGGTGGCCCCCTTAATTTTAAGGGGACCGACACCATAATTAAGGGTACCGGCCACGTGTTTTTTTGTCACAGCTTGCCTATAAATACTGGACTATTCCCTACTGATTTTCTCACCTTTTGCACATACTTTCTTTCTGTTCTAAATCAGTTTATACTTTCCTTTCTTTCCTTTGATCATTAAATCATAAAGCCTTGTTTCCAAGTGATCCAAGCTTTGATCCTCAAGTGCAAGAGAAGAATACTTCCCATCATTAAGTGAAGAAGTATTATAGCTTAGTGTGTGTCCTTGTAACCTTGTTGCAATTGTATCATATCTTGTAAATCATTTGTGTATATTGTAAAGGTGTGTATCTTAGTTGTGTGTACTAAGTAGATTGTAGTGCTCATTGTAAGTATAGTTAGATCGGGTGATCTTAGTAAGTTGTGATAGATTGGTGTGATCGTAGTAGTGTCTTGGTGAAGTGAAGTTGTGAAGCAAAGTGAAGTTGTGAAGTGAAAAGAAGTTGTGAAGTAGAGAAAAGTTGCGTAGTGAACCCAAGTTGTGATTTGTCGTGAAGTGGTGTGTTGTGTTATGATAGATTGGTTATAGCTAGGATTATAACTCGACATTTAGCTTAGTGCCGGAAATTGGTGTAAGCTAAGTTGTGTACGATTTTCTCCGCCTAAAGGGAGCTTGTTGACGTAGTGAAGAAAACTCTTAAGTTTGGTGCTCGAGGAGTGGAGTAGGGCGAAGAGGTGCTTCATTATCGAACCACTATAAATCCTCGTGTTGTGGTTTGATCTTTCCATCTCTTATCTCTTATCTTGCACATTTATTTACATCTTATCATTACTTACTTGATTAGTTAAATTGTCTATATTGTGAATTCACATAAAGTCGAATCTAAGTTTTTATAAATAAACATAACATTAATTTAAAAGGCGGTAAACTATTCAACCCCCCTTCTAGTTTTTCACACATTGGATTATGTTTGTATTTGCGAAAATGATAGAAAATTGAATTTAAAGCTGGGTTTTCTTCATAGCGGTTTGCCATGAAACTGTTGTTCTTCCCAGCGGTTTGCCATTTGAGATTCTTCTCAGCAATTTTCCTAGTGTACTCTAGGTAGTGGTTTGCTTAATTTTAGGTAGCGGTTTGTCAGCTTATGAATATTTTAATCAAACAGGTGGACCACGGTTTGCTCACCGCGGTTTGGTCAAATTATTCTTTTGATTTTAAAATATTCAAACCGCTATTTTAAAAAATTTCTAATCCGCAGTGGTTTGATTAAATAGTAATAAAATATTCATAGCGGTTTGGTCATAGCGGTTTGATAAAATTTTGATTTTAATTTTAATTAATATTTTAATCATAACGGTTTGTCAGTCTAATATGTCATAGCGGTTTGGTCAGATTTGCTCCACAGCGGTTTACCCAAACCACTTCACAACGGTTTGATGAACTGCTTCTTAGCGGTTTGGGCCATTGTTTCTAGCTTTGGCCCTTTAAGCCCAATAACCATATCTGGCCCAATCCAAAGGCCTAATTGACTTGTTAACTCCCATCCGGGCTCAGTTAACTTGTTATTGGACCTTGTCGGATGATTTTTGGACCTTTGAGCAAGGTTAACCAATGTTGACTTTTGATTTGACTTAAGCCAATGACCAGTGACTTAATGTGAAATATGTTCTCAAATATGATTCAATCATATCTTAATCAATCATGGCATGGTAACTCAAACACAAGGCTAATATTCTCGTCTAACATCAAATATCTGCTATAATGTCTATCTTTGTTGATACACTTAAGCAAATACGATAGCTGAAGAAAATGTCCCTGCTCCTATAAGAACCGATGAACAATTGGTTCCTGTCAAGGCTCGCTTGCCGATTGGAAAGAGCAATCTTCTTATGGATCTTCAAAAGATGCAGAAAAATCCAATCTTTCGTATCTCAGTGGACATCCTGCAGAACACCAACTTCTTTAGTGCATTCACCGCATCAGCTGATGTTCCCTTAATCTACATTCAGCAATTCTGGAACACTCTTACAATAGATACCAAGTCTGGTATATACAGTTTCTAACTGGGTGAACTATGGTTTACTCTGGATGTTGATCTTATTTGTAGTGCTTTGGGAATTACCCCTAAGGATTTTGCACACCCTTTTATGGCACCTCCTACTGGTGATCTGGTAATTGATTTTGTGAATAATCTGGGATACCTTGAAGAACTTCAATTTGTATCTAAGATGTACGTGAACAGTCTATATCAGCCATGGAGAACTGTTCTATCCATGATCAATCAATGCTTAACAGGCAAGACTTCTGGCAGTGACAGACCTAGACACCCAGTTCTTCAGATATTATAGGGTGTTGTCACGAGAACCAACATAGACTATGCAAAACTCATCTAGGAAGAGTTCTTTCAGGCAATCAAGACCTTCTTTTCTGATGTAGCCAATCTCAAGGTTCCCACCAAGAAACCCAAGCCTCATGTTATTCCATGCTGTCGATTCACCAAGCTGATCATTTGCTACTTAGGAGTTAGACACAACATCCACAAAAGGCCACAATCTCCTCTTTACATTACGACAGATGACTATTCACTCGGCAATCTCAAATTCGTCCCCAAATAAGAACTGGATGAGGTATTCGGCATGCCTATTCCCAAAGACCTGATTACTGATGTCATTCATAATTCAGAGTACTACCAGAAATACTTGGATATGGCTGCTAGTAAACCCCGTCAAGCGACTACTGTGATAGATGAAGAGGGTGGGAAGAAGAAGAAAGCTTCTCCAGCTGGTAAGTCTAAAAAGCCTGCACCTGCTAAACAGCCTGCTTCAGCCAAACAGCCTAAGCCAGTGAAAAAGAAACCCTATAAGCCTACTCCTTCAAGGAAAATCCACAAGGGAAATAGGTCTGACCATCTTGTTGACGAAGAAGATAAAGAACCTCAACCAGCTTCTAAACCTCAAGTGGAAGATGATGAGTACAATCTACAAAGAGGTATTCAAATGAGCTTGGAATCTTTTCAAGCACCTGTCGACGGAGTGGTCATTCGTGAACCTGATTCAGGGATCATTCGAAAACTCCCAGAAGTTGAAGGTAAGGGGAAAGGCATCGTCTCTGATGAGCAAGCTGCACAATCACTTCTAGATCTGCAAAAGCCAAAGAGCAAAAGTACCACGGACCAATACATATTTTAGAGGCGAACTTTAGTAACTCAGGATGCATCTACTAGACCGTCTGCACAGCCTCAGGATGATACATCTGCGAATGTGGTCTGTGATACTCCATCTCCTGCAGATGCTGAAACTGGTGCTGATACGGAAAAATCAACAAGTAAGGCGGATACTGAGATTTTTAATAATGATGAAGAACATGGTGAGGAAGTATCACACACAGTGGCTCTAGTAGAACGAACTGTTGAGTTAGATGAAGGCCAGGCTGGATCAGACCCTGGTAAAACACCCGAGTCTCAACCTCTACCAGAGCGTGTACTTATAGAAGAAGACCAGGCTAGATCAAACCCTGGACAAAGTCATATGGTTCAGGCTGGACCAAACCCTAAACCCATGCACAAAGACTTCTTTGCTATAGTTTACCCTCAAGTACATGAAAGCTTGAAGCTTCAATGGAGGAGCACATCTACATAGAGAATCCACCAAGCTCATCCAGGACTCTTTCATCAATGAAGAATCTTGATGATGCATTTACCTTTGGTGATCAATTCCTTAATGACAAATCACCGGAAGATGAACCAGAAAAAACTAAAGTGGAAACTGATGTTGAATCCATGGTCAATGTTCCTATTTATCAAGCCTCTTCATCAGCTCCTCTACTATCCACTCCCATCATCGATCTCACACCTCCTAAGCCAGTGTCACCTCTCGTTCGAGCACCAACCATTATAGCAACAACTGCAACAACAACAACAACACTTCTACTACCACCACCCCCACCACAACAAATCCTAAGCTAGCTAATCGTCTCTCTGCACTGGAAAAGATATGTGCTAACTTTGAGAAGAAAAACAAGCTCCAGGACAAGACTACTCAAGCTCTTTCATCCAGGGTTTGCACGCTGAAGAATCATGATCTGTATTTGAAGATTGACAAATACATCAATGAGGTCGTTAAAGAAGCTGTTTACAACGCCCTCCAAGCTCTAATTCATAAACGCTTCAGAGACTTAACTGAATTTGAGATGAAAGAAATTCTTCATGATCGGATGTTTGAAAGTGGCTCCTACAGATCACATCCGGAGCATACAACTCTCTACGAAGTTATGGAGGCATCTATGGATCGTGAAAACAGGGAGGAGTTCAATGAAGAAATGGCTAAGTCTCGTAAGAGACGTCGTGATGACCAAGATCCTCCTCCACCTCCTCCAAAGGACTTTGACCGAAGCAAGAAGAAAAAGCATGATTCTGATGCATCGGCTTCAAAATAGCCTCCAGTTTAGAAGTCCTCAGCTTGGAAGACCTCTGACATAAGAGAAGCTCCCTCTAACTCCTCCAAGCAAAAGTCTGCTTCCCCATCAGAACAACCTGTTAATGACGTTCCAATACCAGATGATGTGCATCTCTCAAACTCAGAAGAAACCGGTGTTGCCCACCTTCCAAAGATCAAGACTAGACCAGACTGGTTGAAGCTGTTACCAGAAGAATAAGCACCAGAAACACCTAAACCAGACTGGGTCATTCCTCCAAACGATTTACCTGAGACTAAGAACAACTGGGCTGATGCACTGGCCAAAACACATAAAGATCCAGATGAATACAAGTTACTTTGGAAAACTGGAGATATGGGATCCTTCATCAAATGGTATTGCAAAAAGATTGGAAAGTTGAAGCTTGTCAAAGCTGATTTGGAAGGTCAAACTTACAAGTTAGTCAGAACATTTCACAAGAATAGCATATCCCTTCAATTTCAAATGGAAGAGTGTCATGTGTTACTAACAGACAAGATTGATTTGATGAATCCTGAGGGTAATCGGGTCATGCATGACATCAGCAAACCTTTACCTCTAGGAGGTGTTAGCCTCGAAATATCGATTCAAATAAGGAATCACGGTCTTTACTTAGTAAATGTCATAATAGGCTAGAACGGGAATCGGGCTCGTTAATTAATCTAATATTGTATGTGTTTCGGACTAAGGTTCAAAGTAATCCCGAGCCCGACCCATGACTAAATACCATTTGGTCCAACAAAGCCCAAAAAGGCCGGCCCATTGTATAAGTATATATACCCCTCTCCAAGGATGGAGAGGGTGTTCGTTCTCATTTGTTTTCACACACTTATGCAAGAATACAACCATCTCTTTTTCTCTCTCTAACATCTCTCTACTTTTCTTCCTTTTCTCTTATCTATTTTCTTGGTTAATACCATTGTGAAGTGAAGTGATTCTTGGTTGCTACAAGTGGTATCACTCGCCTTGGGTGGGTTTTGTGGTCTAGTTGTAGTAGATTATTTGAGCTTATTCGCAGCTTATTTCATAATAGCTTATTTGGTAGAAAGCTTGTGTCTTTTTTTATATAAAATTGTCTAACTCAAATTTGTGTGTGGGCTATGTATGCTTTGAATATGGGTCGTGCAAATTTTTTTTGAGTTGTTAAATTTGATAATAACACATGATGGATTCTATTGTTAAAAGCAGTACATGATTTGTTTAGTTATCATTTTGTGTGTCTAGTTTTTCTCTTAACACCATTTGGTCAACAACTTATTTTTGTCTAGTCACTTGTTTCTCATTTTTTACGTAGCTTATACGTGGCTTATAAGTTCCTCATAAAAGCTTCTTCTAGCTCATTTCTTAGCTTAAAAGTCATAAATTTTTTTAGTTTTTTAGTTTTTCGTGGCTTATAAGTTGTTTCAAACAGCTTATTATAGTTTTTTTTAACTTATTTGTTCACGTGGATTAAAAGAGCTTATTTGCAAGCTTTTTGGTTGGCTTACCTTATGGTCCACGGTTTGAACATAAAGACAAGGTTGTTTTTGTTGGTTTCTGTAAAAGACAAGAAAAAGGACATAGTGCGTTTTGTTTGATTATACGGCGATTTATACATGAGCATGACGGTGATTTATACATGAGCATGACGGCAATTTATACATGAGCATGACGGCGATTTATACATAACAAAGAGGGTGATTTATACGTGTGACCAAGGGCGATTTATACACAAAGCAAAAGAGGGCGATTTATACATAAATATATAAGGTTAAACGTGTTCGTTTCGACTTGTTTTAGGTTTTTCGGTTTTGAGCTTCGATTGTTCGCAGGTCTTCTAATTACTATCATTACGATCACGATCCTTCGTAGATCATCGTAGTGTGTTTCGTATTGGTCGATCATAAACATACGAGTCTGCGAGAACTAATATACATTCGTTAACTTTAACAAGTTTTAAACGAAGAAGAAAGCACATAAGGAGGGAAAAGTTTGTTTTTATTAATTACAATTCGAAATTGACAACTTTGGTCCCTGGACTTAAAGACCCATTCTCCATTCGTCCTTTGTTGGTTTTTAACACTTATTGTTGAAACAGTTTTGCATCGTCTGTCCATACAACCTTAATTAACAACCGTTAAGCATTTAACTTGGATTTTAACTGCACCGTTAGTCCTTGTTTGTGTTTTAATCAATCGTTAATCATTTTAAGTTACAAGTGTAGTAACCGTTCATCCTTTTAGCTCAACAAATCGTTAACAAAAGTTCAAATACTTCAAAAACAACAACGATTTCACTCACAACAAATCGCAACAATTAATCATTCTTTCACGGTTTCTTCTTGATTTAGTAAAATCCCGTAAAAGATTATTCTTTTTTCGGTTTAAGTCATAGAATTGTAAAATCCTGTGAACTCAAACAACAACAATCCACAACAACAATCACTTTACCTACTTAAGATCCTATAAATCATTTTCACTTCACAATTTTCGATAAAATTGAAACGAAAGATACTTTATCTTCGTGTTCGAATTCGGATGAACAACAAATGCAACAAATACAAGACAAAGCAAAAAAAAGTTGCATGGTATCTTTTCGACTACTTCATTCACACCTTAAGCTTCTTTCAAACAACGACTTAAAAGGAACTCGAACCGAGTGTGGATTCAAACGCGCATTTATGACACTCTTTGGTCAAGATGTGGAGACTTTTACAAGCACAATGTTCCTAAACATGGATCAACTAGAAAAGCAATTTGATAAAGAAGAATTTTAAGAGATTCAATCCATGGCTTCTTTTAAAGTACTCGAGACACAGTTTCAAACATTCATCAAGTCACGAATTTATTTAGATGATGAATATGTTATAATGACACGCAAGTACTTTCTAGAATACACTCAACTCGATAATCAAGAATTCCGTGATACACTGATCTAACTCATGGAATATGTTAAAAAGTCAATTGATAAAAGAGCACTACATAAAAGAGATTATGATAGTAGGGTGAATGAAAGACAGATGCAGACAGCAAAGGAAAAGGTTGATACGAGTAAATCTTTGAATGCTAGTTTGGTTGATACAGAAAGCAGTGAGACAGAATTTAAAAAGCAGGATACAAGAAGTAGGTCAGGGAATGATGCAGATGCTGATAATGCAAATATCAAACCCGTATATGACGAAGAGCCAATGGCTGAGGCACACTTGACTGCTTAATGTAATGTATTTGCTACAAGACAACAGCATTCTGAGTAACCTAAATTCAATAATGAAGGACAGGTTGACCAGAATGCTGAACAATGTCATGACATACGTCCTTTGCCTACTAAATTAACTGATAACCAGATAACTGTACTCTCAAATCAATCTCTCGAATCTGGAAATATTTGTCTCAAAAAGACCGTTGCCCGGTTTCAAAAAGATTTTTCAAAATTAGAAGCACATTGCATTAATCTTAAACTTAAATATCAAAATCAAGCTTTAAAAGAAGGGCAACATGGTCAATTTTCAAAAGTAAAAAAGTAATGAAACCAAGGTTAAACATGACATAGATGTAATTGAAACAATAAACATCGAATTAGAACATAAAGTGGCTAAATTACTTAAAGAAAATGAGAATTTAAAAAAGCATTATAAAGAACTGTCTGATTCTATCAAGACAACGCGAGCTAAGACTATAAAACACACAATTTCTTTGATTGCTAAACACACTGAGTTCAAAGCTCAACTTCAATAAAAAGGATTTGTAATTGCAGCATTGAAAAATGCATTAAGAAAGTTAAAAGGAAATATCATGGATACTAAGTTTGCAAAACCATCAATCTTGGGGAAACCGATTTTACATCCACTCAAAAACTAATCCGTTGTTAGACAACCGACTGCGTTTAAATCTGAACGACCTAAATTTTCAAAACCACAGTTTGCCTCCCAAGTTGATGTGAACAACGATTTGTCAAAACTAGTCACTACACATTATTTGTCTAATGAAAGAGAATCTGCGTTTGCAAAACCTTATCACGTGATTGCATCTAGCGAATCTAGGAATAGTTCAGAGAACATGCCAAGATTTAGTTCAAATGACATGGTTCATAATCACTACCTAGAGGAAGCTAAGAAAAAGACACAAGAAAGAGGTAGGAATTCAAGACCTAGTGTGATGCCTTCTACTAGATCATAAAGCACAGCTAATGGTAGCAAACCAAAACCTAGGATCATTAACCAAAATTATAGGAATTGGCCTGCATTTAAGAGTAGTTGCGCAACAACAAAGATAGTACCCATAGCAGAAAACTCTAGGAATTCTAGAAATTTTTCTGACTCCAGACATTTTGTTTGCTCGACATGTCAGAAATGTGTCTTTAATGCAAATCATGATCATTGTGTAACAAAATTCTCGAATGAGGTTAACTCGGGTGCTAAGGTTCCATCCAATAAGACAACGAACAGAAACAAACATGTAGAGCATAGGTTTTCAATCAAAAAGACTTCCGTTGTGCATGTGAAAACAATGACTCTTAGATCTTGTCTTAGGTGGAAACCAATGAGTAAAATTTTCAAAACTGTTGGTCTTAGGTAGATTCCTACAGGAAAGATATTCGAATCTAGCACAACCAAGATTGACAGTGACCCCCCACATGGTTCCAATACAGATATCACTAATCTTCAAGAATGCATACAAACTCTTGATCCAAGTGCAGGTACATCCATAAATGTTCAGGAGAAACAAAATCTTGATTCGAGTGCAGGTACTCCTTTCAATCTAAATCTGGGAGACCAAGGTTACATGGGATAACTTTGATACAAGAGATATCTAGACAAAAATCCTAGGGGATTCGAAGTTTACTTACTTCATGATTTATTTTATTTTATTTTATTTTAATTTTTTGTATATAAAATTATAAAACATATAAAACCAAATACAAAAATATAAAATTTCAAAAAGAAAATACAAAATCAGAAAATCAAAATTTCTAAAAAGAATCTTCTCGACATGTCTCTTGGATTCGATAACATTTACATACCTAGAAATGTTGATTAATATTGACACGGGAGTGTAAATGAAGTTCGAGCAAGAGTTTAAATGCTTTCAAAACATGTCATTTCTATTTTTCTTTATGACTTGTAATCACTCTCAGATTGCAACTCAGACCCGAACGATAAAGGATAGTGTACGCATAAGTGCACTTACCCTTAGAGTTAGAAGAGAAGTCTTCTAACATATGTTTTTCAAAGAGTTGAACATAATTTTTCAAGAATTTCTCAATGACAATTCAAAGTCTTTCAAAATTGTGTGTTCAAAGTGTTTTAAAAGACGACAATATTACAACTGATTCTATTTTTGAGGGGGAGTTTTTTCGAAAAACAAAGTTTTAATGATTTTGGATACATCATCTCACGACAATTCTTATGTATTCAAAACATTATAAAAAATCTCTTAATAACAAATTAGTAATAATAATGACTACTCAATAGATTGTATGTTATAAGATGATCCAGTGTCTAAGCATAATTTTTTAAGAATTCTTCAATGACATTCATAATCTTTCAAAATTGTGTGCTCAACACTACCTCAACCTTAATTTTATATTCATTTTATAACTTGGTATCATTTTTTTGATGTCAAAAAT
The DNA here is from genome assembly GCA_026074375.1 of Tanacetum coccineum. Lineage (NCBI taxonomy): Eukaryota > Viridiplantae > Streptophyta > Magnoliopsida > Asterales > Asteraceae > Tanacetum > Tanacetum coccineum. The sequence continues at coordinate 24,257 of BQNB010076612.1, forward strand.
ATGTAAAATTAAGGGGGAGCAAGAAGAAAAGTTCCACATAATTCATGCTGAGAATATTTTCTCACCACAGGATTTTAATGACAAATTTTAATCACTTGGTATTTCAAAGACTAAATGAATTAGTATTTAAAATAAGAGAGAAATATAATTAAAATATGATCTTAAAAATAATAAGTGATCTAAATGACTCACAGTGCTTTATAATCTTTGAAAAAGGTTTTATAGTTACGATCGTATACCCAGTAACATCTTAATTCACGACAATTCTGAAGTCATAAGGTGGTTAGGTTAGGTATTAGTCTAATGATCCAACCAGAACCGGAGGGATCTACCTAAGGACAATCCTTAGTTAGAAATAGCAGTCCTTAGGTATGATTGGAGATGAATTAGTATAAGGGAATAATGCCGACTAAGATTAAGCTAACACTAGAACAATCACAACAAGGTGTTAGTAATGACGTCTTGGTAATCATTGAAGGGGTTGAAGAATTAAAAAGAAATGTATGGATAAAGGGTGAAAAGAAAGAAGCCCTCTGGTATGTGTTTAATTACACATACCTTTTACTTTTAAAATCGACCCTAAACGACCAAAAACGCACATAAAATGCCATATATATGCTTGTTTTTGTGTTTATATTGTGCAGGTATCGGATATTCACTAAAGGACAAAAACAAAGCTAAACCGGACAAAACTGAGCACGGATTTGGAAAGAGCACGAAAAACTAAGGCCAATGGTTCAAAAGGATTAAAAACGGAGCTAAAACGGAAATTTCTGGATCGACTCGACAACGTCTAAGCATTTAACGAAGTCAAGACAAAGTCAAAGTCAACCCCAGGATACGGCTTTGGAATGAGCATCGAAAACCAAGCCCAATAACGTAAACTGCTAAAAGTGGGGCCACCCATACCCACCTAGTGGGCCCAGGTCAGCCCACTTATATACTAAACCTCTAAAACCCTTAAAAAGCCTATAAGCCCAATCCCTTTTAATTAAAAACCCAAGCCAGCCCATCATAGCCCAAAACCTACTTAACGACCATTAAGTCCATATACCTTAACCTTACACCCTCGTTAGTCCACAAAGGACTAACCTTGCAATTAAACTATAAACCCTTAGGGACTGTTTGTGCCAATCCCCTAAAAGTTTACACACCACAAGGACGAATCATGCAATAAACTTATATAAGTTAAAGGGCTAAGCTTGCCATTTCTCCAAACCCCTCACCCTGCCTCATTTTTAAACATAAACCCTAAACCCTTTTCCTTTTCCCGCCAAACCCCAAAACCATGTTCATTTTCCTCTTACACCCCTGCAACTTCAGTCTAAAACCCCTTCCTCATATATCATAATGTCACTTTCATCACAAACCCCACCCCCACATGGCTCACATCCATGTTGGCAATCCCTAAACTTTCTATTGGGCAAGGAATGAAGACAAAGAAATTAAGGGTTCGGATCAATTGGCTTGGTGACCAAGGCTAATGGAGGGTCTAGATGAAGGCTTTGAACTCACTCACTCAACTAACACAAGAAGCACACAAGCTTTGAAGACTCAGCTATAAAAAGGAAGAGAGAAGACAGCTTACGGGAGTGTAGTTTTTAGTTTTAAAATTTACTTTTCAATGTTTTAAATTTATGTTTTAAGTCTTTTATATATTGTCATTTAAATTCAAGCTTTGTAATCATCTTTTAAAAGTTAATGCAAGATTTCAAGTTTACAAGTTATGTTAAATCCTGTCTCTTAAGTGTTATACATTCAAGTTACCATCTGTTCACAAGCCAATTCCATAAGCTCTAATAAGCTTATACATCTGTTTTACTCATTTAAGGTCTCTCAAAGAAAGTCTTGGCAAGATCACTGTTCCATTAAGATAGTATTTGGATTCTCAGCTTTTTCTTGGATGATAAGTAAAACTGGATGGCTTATAGTGGTTTAGTGCTTATTGGTAAGCCATAGGGAAGCTATAAGCTGATTTGGGGTGTTAAGTTCTTAACCAAGAGCTGAGGACTTTTGTGAGTTCATTTTTCCCATTTTTTTAGTTAAAACTGTTGTTAGCTATTTCACTGCTTATTCTGCTTATAATGCTTATTAGAGTTTAAATGTTGCTTAATCTATCTTTAATTTGCTTATTAGGTTTAGTTTTAAGTTTTCATAATTTGTTTTGTTCATTTACTAAAGTTTTCATTAAGTCTGCCTTAATAAGCCTTTAAACTGCTTATGAGCTTAGCTTGATACCTAGTGCTTATTTCTTTAAGACTTTAGTTAAATTGTCCTTATTAATCTTAGTTATTAATCTGATTTCATGATTCAATGCTTTTTAGAGTATGTTTTAGTGTTAAATTAGTTTTACAGTTTTTTAAAGGGGTGTTTGGCACAAGGGCCAAAATGGGTCATTCTGGGTCAAAATCCTTTTGGGTTATGGTGTGAGTTTTAACCACCCTTTTTGAGTAGATTTCAAACTGTTTTTCAAGTCTCAAGTGCCTAAAAGTCTGTTTTTAAGTTTTTATAAATGGTCTTTGAAAACTGTGTGACAAAAAAATCAGTTGGCACATGCTTATTTGATTAAGTTGTTAAACCTCCTTTTTGAGTCAAGTTTTTGAGTCTTTTTTAGTGTCAAAATAGAATAGGTTAAGTGTCTTAAGTTTTATTTTGTGTCTTTTAAAAATCTGTCAACTTTTGTAAGTATTTTTCATAGTTAAAACTGCTAGTTTTCATTTTCACTTATCAGATTGTTAAACTTCTTTTTAGACCTTAAAATTTTGAATATAAGCTCATTAGGAGCTTGTCTAAATCTGTTTCAACTTTATTTTCAATTTCAAGCTTATTTATTAGTGTTTTTTTTTGTTGCTTAGTACCAGTTTGCATTTTAAGAAAATCCAAAAGTTGTATACTCACTGTCTCAGCTGTTTTCCATTAGCTTTTTCTTGACTTAACTTTGTTTCAAACTCTGTTCCTTTTGCTTATTTTAGTAGCCACTTGGACCAGGTTTAAGCTTATATAGCTCATTAAGCCATAAGGTTCCACCCTTAGGCTTAAAAATAAGCCCAAAGTTGTCCCCTTAACTGTGTTGTCCATTTTTTTTACCATTGTTGCTTATTAATATTTTATTTGCTTTCTAGCTGCTTTTCCTGTGCTTAATTTTGCTCTTTTCTGCTTATTAGTGTAGCTAGTGACTTGTCTTTGCTTATTTCTTACTTACATTTGCTTAAATGTCTATAAAAGTCCAACTCCTAGCTTATTTTGATCCTTAGCTTAAAATAGCAATCTGTCTGTCTTTTTTGTGCTTTTCTAGCTTATTTATAAGCATTCAAAAATAATTGTAGTTATAAAAAATGTTTAGCCTTAGGTGTTTAATAAGCTTGTAAAAAAAGGTTTACTGTAACATTACAAAAAAAAAGAGGCCAGGATTCGAACCCTGGACCTCCCCCTTTCAAAGCCACCCACACTCACAAACTCATACCGTTGTGCTACAATAGCTCATCCGGTATGAGTTTGTTTTATTAAATACTTAAGCCCACTTAAGCCCATTAAGCCACTAGCCACTTTAAGCTTAATAACAGCTTATTTATAAGCTAAATTTTTAGTTTTAAATTTTTCTTAGGATCTTTATAGTTTAATTCATTTTCCCCTAAATTTTTCAGAATTTTTTATAATCGTTTAATATTTTTTAACATTTATTTTCTTTAAAACTGTTTTTTAATTATAATAAATTAAATAAAAATCAAAAAAATATTTTTCTTTTTTAGAAAATTTTATTTTGTCATATTACACTTAGGAAAAATAGAAAAACTTTCGTAGGGTCATTTTTGCAAAATTTTATTTTTTAAAGAGCGGGATTCGTTCCCGTGCTCGTTTTTCGTATTTTCTAGCTCAGTTTTCGTTCTAATTTTATTTAAACTTCCTTTTTAGTCAATTTAAGTCTATTAAAAGTGAAAAAATCAATTTAGGCTTAATTTTGAAAAATTAGGGTTTTTAGTGTGTCGTTTTAGCTTCCCGTTTTTATTTTTAGTATAATTTGTGTAATTTTCTCGTTTTTAGTGTAGATTGCTTTATTTTTCCCGTAGATTTAGAAATCCAATCCAAATCTTGTTCTATTCAATCATCAAATGTCAATCCAACTCTCGACTTTCCAATTCACTCTTCGCCGCGTTGGGACTACGACCTTGTAATATCATATACTGATTCCGGTTCTTGATTTTAGTGGATTTTGTGATCCTTGTAATTCATTTATTTATATTTAATTATTTTATAAGGGCAACTTTACCTCTGAAACATATTTTGGCACCACTGTCCGGGGAGGAGTGGAAAGTGTTTTGTCGTTTTGAAATTTGACAATAGTGCTTTGAATGATCCTTCCTTGTGGAGTTACTTTCTTTAAAAAAAACAAAAATACAAAAATATTTTTCCTTTTCTTTTATTAGTATATTTATATACATAAAAATCAAAAATATAAAATAATTGTCCTTAATTATCAATAAAAATCATCAAGTTGGTAAAAGAACACCAACATATAATACTTTCAACTGAAGTATTATCCATTAATAAGTTCCCGAACCAAAGAATCAAAAACTTACCTTTTGTGTCACTAGCTACGTATGGCTCACCTTTAAAAGTTAATTCTTTTAAAGAGCTACCGAGAAGCTTGTTGATTATTAGGTTTAAGTGTCTTATCTTGTTATTAAAATAGATTGTGAAAAATTGTTGAAAAAACCAAAAAAAAAAAATTAGTGTAAACTTTCTTTTTATAGTTTAGGTGCATGCGCACTCGTTCTCAATCTCGAAATCAAAACCGTCATCAACAACAAGCCCCACCGGTAGTTGTTAAACCTTTTAATCTTGAAGAACCTTTTGATAATCCTCCCATAGTTAACATGGCCGCTAATGGAGTCGGTGGTGCCGGACCACCTCCCGCCAGACGAGGTGGTTTACCAGTTCCCGACCTCCGGACTATGGAGGAGTTGTGCCAACCGTCTTTAGATGGTCGAGGTGGACCAATTGCTCCGATTGCAATTCAAACAATGACTTTTGGACTTAAGAATGACATGATTCAACAAGTTTAAAATTCGTGTCCATTTTGCGGACCAGGTGATGATGCCAACAAGCATCTCGACAAATTTTTGCATGTCACCCAAAGCATAAAAGTGAATGGGGTCTCCGATGACGCCTTTCGTCTACATCTCTTCCCTTACTCCTTGCAAGATCGTGCCGCCAAATGGTTTGATCGTTTGCCAAGGAATTCTATCAACTCTTTTGACCAAATGACAAAAATCTTTCTCGGAAAATACTTCCCACCCTCTATGGTGACCAAGTTGAGAAATGATATTACAAATTTCCGTCAAAGACCCAATGAGTCATTATTCGAAGCTTGGGAACGTTATAAGCTTTCAATTGATTGATGTCCTTACCACAACATGTTACCCGTGACTCAAATAGATACCTTCTATAATGGGCTAACATTAAGGCATCGTGATACCTTCAATGCTGCTATTGGCGGAACCTTTATGAAAAGGCGCCCCGAAGAGTGTTATGATCTCATCGAAAATATGACCGCCCATCACAATGATTGGGATACTTCCACTCAACGGAATGAGTCATCGAGTTCTATAACTTCTTCTAACCTAGAAATAGCATCCCTTAAACTTCAAATGGAAGAAATGAATAGGAAATTAACAAGAGTGCTTCAAACAAACCAACAAGTTAATACCGTAACACCGAGTTGCGAGACTTGTGGTGGTCCTCATTCTTACAATGATTGTCCAACCACCGTTGGCCAAAATCAAAACATGTAACATTTCTTATTTTTAGGTTATTTACGACTTTAATAAATTCCATTATTTATTTTTAGAGTTTTACACGTTCGCTTTTAATTATTATCTTATAGTTAAATCGCGTAAACTAAAAATCAACGTTCAATGTAAACGGACATCAAACAAATTAAAGTTCACATCAAACAAGTGTTATATGATTATTAGGAGTATAATTTATAACTTTTTGTAATTTATTTTTGTTGGTCACGTAAAACGCTTACGTTTCGTAATAAATTACATTCGGTATTACCCGGAAGCACCTTTACCCATCTACACTCAAACAAATACCCACATTTATACTCAATACATAAAATTTTATCAACTTATCAACTAAATAAGCCTTATGGACGGTTGAGGGTATATACACACTTAGCATCTAAATTAAATCCAAATAAATTACCTTAACCCAACAAGGTACCTTACACAACACAAGTTTCTAAACATTGTCTTGTCAAAGTCCTTTCCCCCTCCTCACACCATGCGTCTCCCTCCTCCTAGGGAGGAGGAGAGCTCTTACACAATTGTCCTTCTAACCCTACTTCCTAACTTGGGTTAGTTTAAGGTTAATTCATGGGTTGGTTACTATAAAAGGCAAGTAACTTGTTCATTATCATACACATATCCATTCCTAGTAAAAACTTAAACAAAAACTCTCTTTTTGATCCCAAAACCCACGACACACTTTTTTTAATTAGGGTTTCATTTTAATTGTTCATTCTAAGGTTACCTAAGGTTACTCAAGGTGTTAACAAGCTTGGATTCGGGTTTAACAAGGAATTATCAAGAAAACATATTTAGGGTTTTCTTGATTAGGGTTTTGATTTTGAAGGCTTGGTTAGGGTTTACATCTTGTGTTCATCATCCTACTTATCTTCTAAAAGGTCCATTTAAAGTATTCCATGTTCATTCATTCATTTCCTATTGTGTACATACTTGTTGCATAAGTTAATCACCACCTAGATTCATATGAACAAGAGACATGAACATTTAGAGGACTTAATACATGTAATATATACGGTATAATACTTGGTGAAATTAGG
>BQNB010076613.1:7256-26316 GCA_026074375.1 Tanacetum coccineum
AAACTACGTTATAGACCATATGGAATTATAGGGAATAAGCTTTGCTTCGACCTAAAGCCAACCCGTAAGGATATTTTACGCATGGCCGTCTCATGGAATCCGGTGGCCCTGTGTCGTAACAATAAAAGGCCCCGTTAAACACGAAAATTTTGAACATAATTAGTGGCATACTACAAAATCAATTTCTTGTAATATGGTAAATATATGATGTTGATAATAGAGTTGAATGAAAATCACTTAAGTTGAATAGAAGGATTATAATATGCTTATAATAATCAACTGGAAAGAAAATTTGTACGTTTTTCTTCTGTAAATCGAACGAGGTTTGTAACCCGCGCTCCGCTGCGGAGCGCGGGTGTTCGTTAAGGATAAACGTGGCTCGGCGGGGTGCACAATAGAAAAAGAAAGAAAAAAACTCTAGTATAAAATTAAGATACATACAGTGATGATTTCGAAACAATGTATCTTAATAAATTTTCAAAACCATATCCCATCGAAACAGTAAGAATAATCAAATGTGAAACGGTGCGTTTAACAGTGCCAAAAGTTACTGCGCATATGGTAGTCCCTGTTGGTCGCACCTCGAACATTCCCAGTGTTATAACTAACTTTATACAGTCTTGCAAGTGAAGAACCTCTTTCCAGTGTCTTGCATACTGAGAGAACCAAAATATTCCAAACCTTTGGTACAATGCTAATGACTTTCTTAAAACTCATATGGTTCGATTCTTTTGAATTCAAATTATAATGCTTTGAACACCCAAAAATATGTCTGTTCAAAAGAGATAGGATCAAACAGCTTATACTATGAGCATTATCTATTTAATAAAGTGAAAGGGTCAATACTAAACCCAATGGGTTCAACCAAGAGAATGAATCACGTCTCCCCATCTGATCGCCACACCATCAACGACATGGCATCATGACTCACTTTGGCGAAAAAAGTGAGCGTGTAAGCTGTCCGAAAATCAAATAAGCTAAAAAACCATATAACATTAAAAAACTTACATGTGGCTGCCGATTCTTTGAGTGGGAAGATGGACTCTGTTACCCTCAAATCCCAGAATCGACTTCGACACGGCTGAGGTATCAAAAATATCTTGCTATTCTAACGTTTGGTATCTTTATGGGTAGCTTCACGTACAACATCTGAACCGAACCCGCGTCATTGGACACATCAACCCTTTTCGTATTTCCTAGTTGACTCACCTGTAAAACAAAAGGAACGACACAGTTACTGTAACAACAAAACAACTTTATATAAGAAGCGTGCTATGTATCACTGAACGGCAATATGAGTAAAAACGTCCATTTACGTACGATACAGATAAAATAGAACACAGAACATGACATGATAAAAATGCTCATATTTCCTTTGCAAACTACATAAATCCTAAGTTTCATAAAAACAAATGGTAACAGTTCTTAGCTACCAACAGATCGCCATTCTCTTTGAATGCAGACTGCTATTTTTTTAATGTGCAATGCAATTGACAACGGTTACAATAACACAACGTTGGGCGTTCATAATCTGGTGAAACGCACCCCTCATAAACACCGCACATGGCAAATACTGATTTGATATATGATCATAAACAATTAATTTTTTAGTTTTCTTTGTGATAACATCCCACCCGTTTTGACCCGTTAGGCCATTTTTCCGAGTTTAAACCCAATGTAGCAAGTAATGGATATTAAAGATTATATTTTAGCGAAGAAAAAAAAACAAAAAAAATCCAAGTCACTATATTTAAAAGATTTAAAACCTAGTTAAACATATAAGGTGGGGTGGGGGGGGCAGTGGGCAGGGGGGGGAATATGGTGAAGGGATATTCAATGTTAGTTGACTTGAACCGTTTGGCACTCTTACTTAACAAAAGAGACATAGAATGAAAAAAGAGCCACAACTTACAATTTCTTCTGAAGCTGAAGAAGATGAGTTATGCTATGACAGGAAAGCAGACGGTCCAAAATAGCATTACTTTTTTATATATGTTAAACTTGTTTTGATTTTACGGTTCTCCTACCTCCTTGAATTCTGGGACTTCATAATTAACATCCGGCGCCCACCGATATTTAATCCGTGTCTTAATAATCGGTGCTTTCGATCTTCTTCTCCAGCTTACGAAACAACGTCACAACATCAACTCTATATTAAGGTTCTCAAATCTCTAAATGACCTCATTCTTGTCCCTAGAATGATCTTAAAAGGAGAAAACCGCGATTTTTAGTTGAGGGGGGAAAGATTTTATTAAAGCAAATATACAGGAAAGTAAGTATAATGTCCATTCAGCTTAATTCACACACAAAAGAAGCTCCTCAGTACAATGTTTGGCGCATAATGCGCCGCAGTTTTTTCGATCACTTTTATTCAGTTGCTAAATAACGTGAATTCCCAAGCATCCTTTGTGTCATAATATTAAATATTTAATAGTCGAGTCTACTAATGTTACTTAAGGTAGTGGGTGGCTTACCATATTTTTTTCTTTTTGCCAGGCCAACACTAAATTGTGGGTTCAAACATTCAACATGTTGTCGTAAAATAAACTTAAGTATTTGTGTGGAACTCTAGATAATCCATCGTCTTTTGTATTTAAAATATAAGTTCTTAGCTTTCTAACCATATGTCACACATAATTATTGAAATCCCAAATAAATATAGTTTATTTATAGAAGTAGAATAAAATATATTAATTTATTCTTTGATATTCAAACTCGCTTCATATAACACTCATTTTAAGATTCGAAGACCGCACATGTTGTCGTAAAGTGGACATAATTGTTATTTTACGGTGCATGAAACGATGAATCTTTTAGACTTGTATATAAATATTTATGTTCATTTTACGATATCATGTTTAGTGTTCAAACTCAAGAGTAGTGTTATATCACATGTGATATATCAAGCGATTTTAAATATCAATTTTTTTCTATTTTCTCCAACTTATATGGATAAAAAAAGTATTGATTAGTATTAGCTGTGATTGATTAGCTGGAATATCATAATTGATTATATCTCATTAATTGTAATTGGGTCATATCCCATAATCATAGGATGTTTCCATAGATAGTCTAGGTCTCATATGTATATATAAAGGATCCTGATTGTATAATTCTGGCATGGGAAAATAAACATTCTAATATGGTAATCAGAGCCAACCCTAAACACTTCAAAAAAAATACACGCCCCTAAATCGTTAAATTTGCCGTTGCATTTTTTTCTGTCTTTGCTTGCCTGCTGCTGCCATCATTTGCTTGCATTATTTCCTTTTCATATTGCATGCTTAATTGTTGCCGTATTACTTTTCTTCTAAGCGCACATCATGACAAGTTATAATAACACAATTGGTCCACCTGCTGTTCACACGTCTCAAGGTGTTCCCAATCAATATAACGTTGCATTATCAAGCTACTTTAATGGATCATATCCATTTACACCCAACATGGGCTTTGTTAACTTCCAACAGTCCAACATGGCCGAATCCATTTCACACCCTATACCCCTATACTCGGCCCAGCCCAACAATTTGGGTTATGTTTATCTTCAGTCTGGACTTGGACACTATTGTCCATCACCTGCTCAGCCCGCATCATACATGACACACCCTCAAGCTAATTTGGTGTCTTCTGTGCCAATTCAGCCGGCCCAAATACCAATCCAGCAGGCCCATCCATACTCGTATCCACAAGCGTTCCAAACGATGACTCTACAAGAACCAAATTGGAACATGGATACTGGGGCGTCCTCTCATCTAGCCGAGAACACAGGTATGCTCACTTCTTTTAGCAATCCAAGCTTGTATAAATCTGTATTTGTTGGCAACGGCCAACCCATACCCGTGACTCACACGGGCCATAGCCTTTTGCATACACCACATAAACCCCTTCACCTTCATCATGTTCTTGTCACACCTAATATAATTAAAAATTTGATTTCGGTTCGACAATTCACTCGTGACAATAATGTGTCTGTTGATTTTGATGCTTATGGATTTTCTGTGAAGGATTACCAGACCCGCCGGCTTCTTCTCCGCTGTGATAGTACCGGTGATCTATACCCTGTCACTCAACAACCATCCTCTACCACAACCTTTGCTTTGCTTTCATTGAGCCCCACCACGTGGCACAGACGCCTTGGACACCCGAGTGAAGATATGCTTCGTCGTTTAGAGTCTTCTCATTTTATTTCATATAATAAAACAAAGTTGCCCGCTTTGTGTCATGCTTGTCAATTAGGCAAACACACTAAGCTTCCTTTTTACAGTTCCGAGTCGAATGTTGGGTCTGTATTTGATATTATTCACTCTGATTTATGGACATCCCCCATCTCAAGTGAAAGTGGCATTAAATATTATGCTATTTTTTTGGATCACTTCTCGCATTATGTTTGGGTGTATCCTTTGCTTCATAAATCCGACTTGTTCGATACCTTTGTTACTTTTCGCGCATATGTGAATAAACAATTTAATGTTGATATTAAGGCTTTGCAATGTGACCATGGAGGTGAGTATGATAATACCCGCTTTCACAACCTTTTTCGCCAAAATGGCATGCAGTTTCGGTTTTCTTGTCCCAAAACCTCTCAACAAAATGGGAAATCGGAACGTATGCTACGCACCCTTAACAACATTACCCGCACCTTACTGTTTCAAGCACACATACCTCCATCATATTGGGTAGAAGCCCTAAACATGGCCGCTCACCTTTTAAATATCCTTCCATCCACTGCCATCAATAATGAGATACCGTTCACTAAGCTTCATAACAAACCACCCACATATGATCATTTGCGAGTGTTTGGATGCCTTTGTTATCCACACATTTCCTTTGATCATAAACTTCAACCTAGGTCCACAGCATGTGTCTTTCTTGGTTACCCGGCTCTACATCGAGGGTACCGTTGCCTTGACCTTTCAACCAACAAAATCATAATCTCCCGACATGTCATCTTTGATGAAGACCAATTCCCTTTTGGGTCCATGACGCCCGACACACCCCCATCCTACGATTTCTTGCTACCCCCTCACAACACCCATACGTCCCAAACCACTCATCCTAACAATCACCAATTACATCCCCCAACTGCCATGCCTCCATCTCCTACTCACACGAGCCCTACCCAATCGCCTCAAGCCCAACCGCAATCCCCACACCACCCCCTTACCCCTCGTACTCCAGCAACCCACCAACAAATTCCGGTCCCTCCTTTATCTTCAACTCACGAGCCCACTACACCAAGCTCAACACCGAATACCCATATCACCTCACCTGCTGCTACTGCTTATGGGAACGCCCCAACTACCAATACTCATCATATGGTCACCCGTGCAAAAGCCGGAATTTCAAAACCTCTTGCGCGTATGAATTGTCATGCCACCACTACTTCGCCTATTCCTCGCTCTCATTTACATGCTCTTCGTGACCCTAATTGGCATAAGGCTATGGTAGATGAATATAATGCTTTGATTTCTAACGGAACGTGGGCTCTTGTGCCTCGTCCAGCTAATGTTAATATTGTTCGATCTATGTGGCTTTTCAAGCATAAGTTTAATGCAGATGGCTCGTTGAGCAGGTATAAAGCTCGATTGGTTGCGAATGGTCGCAGTCAACAGCAGGGGATTGATTTTGATGAGACCTTTAGTCCGGTCGTCAAACCGGCTACTATTCGTACTGTCTTGAGTCTTGCAGTGACACGTGATTGGCCTATTCATCAGCTTGATGTGAAGAATGCTTTTCTTCATGGCCAGTTATCTGAGACAGTCTACATGCATCAACCACCAGGGTTTGTTGATTCCGCCCACCCAGATTATGTTTGTCATTTGCAGCGTTCTTTGTATGGGCTTAAACAAGCTCCTCGGGCATGGTTTCAGCGGTTTGCTAGCTTTATTACACGTGTCGGTTTTCAGCATAGTAAAACCGATACGTCACTATTTGTTTATCACATGGGTTCGGATGTTGCTTATCTGCTCTTATATGTGGATGACATCATACTCACAGCTTCGTCTACTGCTCTCTTACAGCGCATTATTACATTACTTCATAGTGAGTTTGCTATGACTGACCTTGGCTCTCTCAATTATTTCCTTGGTGTATCTGCACAGCGATCGAAGTCTGGATTGTTTTTGTCTCAGTCTAAATTTGCAGAGGAAATTCTTGAGCGCGCTCACATGCAGCATTGTAACCCATGCAAGACCCCTGTGGACACTGAGTCCAAACTCGGTTCTGATGGTGACCCTGTCAGTGACCCTACTTTATATCGAAGCCTTGCAGGTGCCCTTCAGTATTTGACATTCACATGCCCGGATATATCTTATGTTGTGCAGCAGATCTGTCTTTACATGCATGATCCTCGTGGTCCACATTTTACTGCTTTGAAGCGTATTTTGCGCTATGTTCGTAGGACTATTGAGCATAAACTTCAGCTTCATGTCTCGTCCACTAGTTAACTCATTGCTTATACAGCCTTCGGGTATTGTGTGTTCCTTGGTGATAACCTTTTGTCTTGGTCTGCCAAACGGCAGGTTACATTGTCTCGTTCTAGTGCTGAGGCAGAATATCAAGGTGTTGCGAATGTTGTTGCTGAAACTGCGTGGATTCGGAATTTGTTGCTTGAATTTCACACTCATCTCTCTACTGCTACTTTTGTCTATTGTGATAATGTGAGTGTTGTGTATCTGTCTACTAATCCTGTGCAGCATCAGCGTACTAAACACATCGAGATTGATATTCATTTTGTCCGAGAATATGTTGCTTCCGGTCAGGTTCATGTGCTTCATGTCCCTTCCAGATTTCAGTATGCAGATATTTTTACTAAGGGTCTCCCCACAGCTTTATTTCTTGAGTTTTGCTCCAGTCTGAACGTTCGAAGATCTCCCGCTCACACTGAGGGGGAGTATTAGCCTTGTATAAATCAAGTCAACGTTCAACAATAAAAGTCAAAAGTCAATAATCATCATCCAAGTCCAGTCAAGACATTTATTAGTATTTATTAGTCATTAATTTGTATTGGGCTCAAGCCCATGGTAACGATTCTAGAATGTTCTCTTATATCCTATATATAGAATAGTTGTTATCAATTGAAGGTAAGCAAATCAATTAGCCTTCAATGGTGAATTATCATATTCTAATAGTTATTTAGTGTTGTTGAGTCAACAACACCAAATAATGTTTGGTTTCGTTTTTTTTTTTGTGTTTTGTAACCTTTGTCTCTCATTGATAGCTTTTCAAAGAAATAAACTATGCAAACTTGAAGAATAATTATTATTTTTTATTTTGTTTGAGTTGAATGAAATATAAAGAATATGCAGGTACATATATAAGTATGTGTGGATGGAGACATGCAAAACATTCATACAAAATGATGGTGATTAAACAAATAAAAAACAATCAAAGTCAAAGAAAGATAGATAGAGAAAGATATCATCTTATTCAGTACCAATGTTCATATAAAGGCATTCAAATGTAGCATGATTACATTGATCAACAAGAACCTTTCCAAGGGATACGACAAACACGAGCAACATCACCTATGTTAAAGTATCGTTGTTTGTAGTCACAAAAACAACCTATATGGCTTCCTAACGCTGCGCAACATTGAGAATTTGGTACTTTATCGGGATCACTAAGTGCTTGAGAACACGCATCGATATCAAGAAGGTTGCACGTTTGTGAATGAACTTTGAGTGTCAGAAACATCAACATAATAGTAATAAAAACTAAAACACCACCAAACTTCATTGTAATTTAAAAGAAAAGAGAGTGATGTGATATGCCGAAATAAGTTTAGTACTTATAGATGTTAAAAACTTAGAACGAAACCCTACACAAATTTTGTCAACTCTTTTATTGGGAAACTGAAAACAAATTTTTTTAATACATTAAAAACGTACCATAAAAGCTGTGTGTTATTTGCAGTAAATATACGTTGACTTAAGACTAGTTATTGTAGTTTTGAAGAATTTCAATTTAAATTTCAAAGTAAATGTGAGAAAATAAATTCACTATTTATTTTTGTAACAGTCATTTCGATTGAGAGAGACTTGCAAAAAAAACCCATTGCATTATATAACTTGAACTAGTTACATCGATTCTAGAATGTTCTCTTATATCCTATATATAGGATAGTTGTTATCAATTGAAGACAAGCAAATCAATTAGCCTTCAATGGTGAATTATCATATTCTAATATGGTAATCAGAGCCAACCCTAAACACTTCAAAAAAAATACACGCCCCTAAATCCTTAAATCTGCCGTTGCATTTTTTTTCCTGTCTTTGCTTGCCTGCTGCTGCTATCATTTGCTTGCATTATTTCCCTTTCATATCGCATGCTTAATTGTTGCCGTATTACTTTTCTTCTAAGCGCACATCATGACAAGTTATAATAACACAATTGGTCTACCTGCTGTTCACACGTCTCAAGGTGTTACCAATCAATATAATGTTGCATTATCAAGCTACTTTAATGGATCATATCCATTTACACCCAACATGGGCTTTGTTAACTTCCAACAGTCCAACATGGCCGAATCCATTTCACACCCTATACCCCTATACTCGGCCCAACCCAACAATTTGGGTTATGTTTATCTTCAGTCTGGACTTGGACACTATTGTCCATCACCTGCTCAGCCCGCATCATACATGACACACCCTCAAGCTAATTTGGTGTCTTCTGTGCCAATTCAGCCGGCCCAAGTGCAACCCCAGCCGGCCCAAATACCAATCCAGCAGGCCCATCCATACTCGTCTTCACAAGCGTTCCAAACGATGACTCTACAAGAATCAAATTGGAACATGGATACTGGGGCGTCCTCTCATCTAGCCGAGAACACAGGTATGCTCACTTCTTTTAGCAATCCAAGCTTGTATAAATCTGTATTTGTTGGCAACGGCCAACCCATACCCGTGACTCACACGGGCCATAGCCTTTTGCATACACCACATAAACCCCTTCACCTTCATCATGTTCTTGTCACACCTAATATAATTAAAAATTTGATTTCGGTTCGACAATTCACTCGTGACAATAATGTGTCTGTTGATTTTGATGCTTATGGATTCTCTGTGAAGGATTACCAGACCCGCCGGCTTCTTCTCCGCTGTGATAGTACTGGTGATCTATACCCTGTCACTCAACAACCATCCTCTACCACAACCTTTGCTTTGCTTTCATTGAGCCCCACCACGTGGCACAGACGCCTTGGACACCCGAGTGAAGATATGCTTCGTCGTTTAGAGTCTTCTCATTTTATTTCATATAATAAAACAAAGTTGCCCGCTTTGTGTCATGCTTGTCAATTAGGCAAACACACTAAGCTTCCTTTTTACAGTTCCGAGTCGAATGTTGGGTCTGTATTTGATATTATTCACTCTGATTTATGGACATCCCCCATCTCAAGTGAAAGTGGCATTAAATATTATGCTATTTTTTTGGATCACTTCTCGCATTATGTTTGGGTGTATCCTTTGCTTCATAAATCCGACTTGTTCGATACCTTTGTTACTTTTCGCGCATATGTGAATAAACAATTTAATGTTGATATTAAGGCTTTGCAATGTGACCATGGAGGTGAGTATGATAATACCCGCTTTCACAACCTTTTTCGCCAAAATGGCATGCAGTTTCGGTTTTCTTGTCCCAAAACCTCTCAACAAAATGGGAAATCGGAACGTATGCTACGCACCCTTAACAACATTACCCGCACCTTACTGTTTCAAGCACACATACCTCCATCATATTGGGTAGAAGCCCTAAACATGGCCGCTCACCTTTTAAATATCCTTCCATCCACTGCCATCAATAATGAGATACCGTTCACTAAGCTTCATAACAAACCACCCACATATGATCATTTGCGAGTGTTTGGATGCCTTTGTTATCCACACATTTCCTTTGATCATAAACTTCAACCTAGGTCCACAGCATGTGTCTTTCTTGGTTACCCGGCTCTACATCGAGGGTACCGTTGCCTTGACCTTTCAACCAACAAAATCATAATCTCCCGACATGTCATCTTTGATGAAGACCAATTCCCTTTTGGGTCCATGACGCCCGACACACCCCCATCCTACGATTTCTTGCTACCCCCTCACAACACCCATACGTCCCAAACCACTCATCCTAACAATCACCAATTACATCCCCCAACTGCCATGCCTCCATCTCCTACTCACACGAGCCCTACCCAATCGCCTCAAGCCCAACCGCAATCCCCACACCACCCCCTTACCCCTCGTACTCCAGCAACCCACCAACAAATTCCGGTCCCTCCTTTATCTTCAACTCACGAGCCCACTACACCAAGCTCAACACCGAATACCCATATCACCTCACCTGCTGCTACTGCTTATGGGAACGCCCCAACTACCAATACTCATCATATGGTCACCCGTGCAAAAGCCGGAATTTCAAAACCTCTTGCGCGTATGAATTGTCATGCCACCACTACTTCGCCTATTCCTCGCTCTCATTTACATGCTCTTCGTGACCCTAATTGGCATAAGGCTATGGTAGATGAATATAATGCTTTGATTTCTAACGGAACGTGGGCTCTTGTGCCTCGTCCAGCTAATGTTAATATTGTTCGATCTATGTGGCTTTTCAAGCATAAGTTTAATGCAGATGGCTCGTTGAGCAGGTATAAAGCTCGATTGGTTGCGAATGGTCGCAGTCAACAGCAGGGGATTGATTTTGATGAGACCTTTAGTCCGGTCGTCAAACCGGCTACTATTCGTACTGTCTTGAGTCTTGCAGTGACACGTGATTGGCCTATTCATCAGCTTGATGTGAAGAATGCTTTTCTTCATGGCCAGTTATCTGAGACAGTCTACATGCATCAACCACCAGGGTTTGTTGATTCCGCCCACCCAGATTATGTTTGTCATTTGCAGCGTTCTTTGTATGGGCTTAAACAAGCTCCTCGGGCATGGTTTCAGCGGTTTGCTAGCTTTATTACACGTGTCGGTTTTCAGCATAGTAAAACCGATACGTCACTATTTGTTTATCACATGGGTTCGGATGTTGCTTATCTGCTCTTATATGTGGATGACATCATACTCACAGCTTCGTCTACTGCTCTCTTACAGCGCATTATTACATTACTTCATAGTGAGTTTGCTATGACTGACCTTGGCTCTCTCAATTATTTCCTTGGTGTATCTGCACAGCGATCGAAGTCTGGATTGTTTTTGTCTCAGTCTAAATTTGCAGAGGAAATTCTTGAGCGCGCTCACATGCAGCATTGTAACCCATGCAAGACCCCTGTGGACACTGAGTCCAAACTCGGTTCTGATGGTGACCCTGTCAGTGACCCTACTTTATATCGAAGCCTTGCAGGTGCCCTTCAGTATTTGACATTCACACGCCCAGATATATCTTATGCTGTGCAGCAGATCTGTCTTTACATGCATGATCCTCGTGATCCACATTTTACTGCTTTGAAGCGTATTTTGCGCTATGTTCGTGGGACTATTGACCATGGACTTCAGCTTTATGTCTCATCCACTAGTCAACTCACTGCTTATACAGATGCTGATTGGGCTGGTTGCCCTGTTACTCGTAGGTCTACCTCCGGGTATTGTGTGTTCCTTGGTGATAACCTTTTGTCTTGGTCTGCCAAACGGCAGGTTACATTGTCTCGTTCTAGTGCTGAGGCAGAATATCGAGGTGTTGCGAATGTTGTTGCTGAGACTGCGTGGATTCGGAATTTGTTGCTTGAACTTCACACTCCTCTCTTTACTGCTACTCTTGTCTATTGTGATAATGTGAGTGCTGTGTATCTGTCTACTAATCCTGTGCAGCATCAGCGTACTAAACACATCGAGATTGATATTCATTTTGTTCGAGAATATGTTGCTTCCGGTCAGGTTCGTGTGCTTCATGTCCCTTCCAGATTTCAGTATGCAGATATTTTTACTAAGGGTCTCCCCACAACTTTATTTCTTGAGTTTCGCTCTAGTCTGAACGTCCGAAGATCTCCCGCTCACACTGAGGGGGAGTATTAGCCTTGTATAAATCAAGTCAACGTTCAACAATAAAAGTCAAGAGTCAATAATCATCATCCAAGTCAAGTCAAGACATTCATTAGTATTTATTAGTCATTAATTTGTATTGGGCTCAAGCCCATGGTAACGATTCTAGAATGTTCTCTTATATCCTATATATATGATAGTTGTTATCAATTGAAGACAAGCAAATCAATTAGCCTTCAATGGTGAATTATCATATTCTATTATCAATAAGAAAACAAGTGCAACTCTATCTCCGTGTATTTACAATGGTTATTATACAAGAAACAAAATATAAATACTGTACAGGGAGTCATTACGTCATATCCATACCCCAAGATACGCCGTATATGATTGTCACTTAATATATATAAATATAATATAATATAAATATATAATAAGATAATATCAATAATAGAGAGACAAGTATTCCGTGAGGCTTTTTAAGAAGAGCATTTCACTTTTATCCAAAGAAAAAACCCAAAAAAACTTCCTGGGTCGTTTCCAGTCGAGGCGTGAAGTTGATAATCGAGAATCGGTTTGGGATTTATGCTTGAATAATCAAGAGTTTAATTTGATTTTCTATTTCTATGGGAAAAATAATCAAAATTAAAATTACACTAAAAACGAAAGAAAAAACGAAATTTAAAAACGTAAACAGGACTTAAAAACGAGACTCGAAAACCTAAAACAAGCTATTTTAACCCTACGAATGCAAATTTAATTTTCCTAAGTCCTAAATGATTAAAGAAAATTTTAAAAAAATCTATTTTTTTGATTTTTATTTTATTTAATATGAACTAAAAATAGTTTAAATAAAAAATAAATAAATAAAAATACTAAACGAATTAGGAAAAATATGAAAACATTGTGAAAAGTACTTTGAAGAGTGCTTGATCTAAGAAAAACAAATTTGAGAAAACAACTTATCGCAATAAGCCAGAAATAAGCTAAAAATGGGTATAAGCTAAACTGCCAAATTTAGTATAAGTATTTAATTGTGAAACTCAAAACCAGATAGCCCTACTGGTGCTAGTGGTAGTGAGTGTGTGATTTGAGGCTATGGTATACTAAGGGAGAGGTCACAGGTTCGAAACCTTGGCTCTCTTAATTATTTCCTTGGTGTATCTGCACAGCGATCGAAGTCTGGATTGTTTTTGTCTCAGTCTAAATTTGCAGAGGAAATTCTTGAGCGCGCTCACATGCAGCATTGTAACCCATGCAAGACCCCTGTGGACACTGAGTCCAAACTCGGTTCTGATGGTGACCCTGTCAGTGACCCTACTTTATATCGAAGCCTTGCAGGTGCCCTTCAGTATTTGACATTCACACGCCCAGATATATCTTATGCTGTGCAGCAGATCTGTCTTTACATGCATGATCCTCGTGATCCACATTTTACTGCTTTGAAGCGTATTTTGCGCTATGTTCGTGGGACTATTGACCATGGACTTCAGCTTTATGTCTCATCCACTAGTCAACTCACTGCTTATACAGATGCTGATTGGGCTGGTTGCCCTGTTACTCGTAGGTCTACCTCCGGGTATTGTGTGTTCCTTGGTGATAACCTTTTGTCTTGGTCTGCCAAACGGCAGGTTACATTGTCTCGTTCTAGTGCTGAGGCAGAATATCGAGGTGTTGCGAATGTTGTTGCTGAGACTGCGTGGATTCGGAATTTGTTGCTTGAACTTCACACTCCTCTCTTTACTGCTACTCTTGTCTATTGTGATAATGTGAGTGCTGTGTATCTGTCTACTAATCCTGTGCAGCATCAGCGTACTAAACACATCGAGATTGATATTCATTTTGTTCGAGAATATGTTGCTTCCGGTCAGGTTCGTGTGCTTCATGTCCCTTCCAGATTTCAGTATGCAGATATTTTTACTAAGGGTCTCCCCACAGCTTTATTTCTTGAGTTTCGCTCCAGCCTGAACGTCCGAAGATCTCCCGCTCACACTGAGGGGGAGTATTAGCCTTGTATAAATCAAGTCAACGTTCAACAATAAAAGTCAAGAGTCAATAATCATCATCCAAGTCAAGTCAAGACATTTATTAGTATTTATTAGTCATTAATTTGTATTGGGCTCAAGCCCATGGTAACGATTCTAGAATGTTCTCTTATATCCTATATATAGGATAGTTGTTATCAATTGAAGACAAGCAAATCAATTAGCCTTCAATGGTGAATTATCATATTCTAATAAAACTAACCCTTGAAGATCAACTGCAAATGAAACTAAATGGATAAATTTTCACCTCTACAGTTGCTCACACAACACGTCAAACAAGCACGCTACTATGCTAGTGGTTGCTTCATGATTCACCAACAACAACTTGTGTTTTGTTCTTGGTTGCTTAAACCAAATAAGACAATAAACCCTTTAGAAGTTTTGTTTCTGCCGTAAAAGTAACAAAAGGGAAAGAAGCCACAACAAGAATTAATATCCGTGTTATTTACTTTTATGGTTGAAAAAGTCAACCCAAACAATCTTATGTTTCTACCGATTGAATGGGCAAAGGGAAAAGAAAATAGGAAAAAAATGTCGTATGAGTTGGTGTGTTTTTATAGCACCTCAACTCTGGTTGTAGATAACTCTAAAACCTTGAAGATAAACTTCAAGTCTTAAGCTTATCACAACTCTTCCATTTTATCCTAAACACTCATCATTATCACTATAATTTTCACACAAATCCCTTTTCTAGAATCCTTTAAAATCTGCCACATTTGGGAGGAGGACAAGGGTTTTCATTTTAGACATTTTAAGCTCTTCTCTTTTTTTATTTAACGGATATATAAAGTTAGTTAAGCGTCCAACGGAAACTAACGACCGTTTAAATATATTTTGTGAAACATATTATATATTTAATAAATATAAACGATCTATAGATGTAATAAATATATAGAGTCTATATATATCAAATACACTTATGAAAAGTACTTTACGATGTCTTAAGTGTGTGCCCCAATAGGCTAACCTCATTTCTAGTCGTTTAGTGCCTAGTCGAACAAACTACCATAATCCAAATAAATCTGCATCTATGTTGCAGGTACTAATAACGAAATAAGCACGATATAATCTCGACGGTTTCATTTTATAGAAGTTTATTTGTTTCAACCAAATATTTTTAATTGATAACATATAAGTATTGAATCGAGTGTCAACTGTGGCTTATGTACATATCTTCTGGCAGAAACCAGAATCTTACTGCGTGGATTCTTCCAATATCTTTGGCATATGTTACTATTATTAATGCATATGTATGACCAAATTCAATGTTTTGTACCACATATGTTTCTACCAAAATTTGATTTTTAAATATATAATTGTGGCTTTTTGTAGTGATTTATCGTATAATTACCCAAATGGCACCATACCTCGTGAATGGGCGTCAACTAAGCTGGAATTCTTGTAAGTGACTCTGTTATCTTTATAGTATTATTTCATTTTAAACTTTTACGTATCTTAATGATTAAATGCGGCATATTCTAGAGCTGTACACGGGTAATCGCTTGTAAAGGAAGCATAAGCCCAAACTTATTAGGCTGCAATATCCCATTTGGAACTATTTGTATGTTCTCTTTTCCTTTTAATTTTTTTTCTAATTCTTCTATTTTATCAGAAATTGATGTTTTGTGTATCTCTATACATTCCTGAAAATTACTTTAATTGGATAAAGAGTTTAAGTGCAAAAATGGTCCTTGTGGTTTGGCGAAATTGCAGATTTGGTCCGTCTAATTTCGAAAGTGCAAAAACCGTCCGTATTTTGGAGGTTTCGTTGCACTTTTGGTCCTTGGTCGAATTGAAATGACCAAAATACCCTCTGCAATGTGGCAAACAAAAGGACCATTTATGCCAATTTTTTTAATAAATTAAATTTTTAAAATAAAAATGTTTATAAAAATAATAATATTAAAAAAAATAAAAAAAAAAAAAATAAAAAAAATAAAAAATAATAATTGTTAATTTTAATTTAAAAAAACATTTTTAAAAAAAAATATATTAAAGTTAATTAAAAAATTATTTATAACAAAAAATATTATATTTTATAAAATATTTAATTTTTTTTTGTTTAAAAATAAAAAATTTTAATTTTTTTTTAAGTTTTGTTTTGGTTTTAGTTTTTTTTTAATTATTTTCAAAAAAATATGAAAAAAAATTTATAATTAAAATATTTGACTGTTTTAACAAATTTAAAAAATTTCTCTTTTTTAATTTTTTTGGTGTTATATAATATTATGTAGCTTCACGATATTAACCAAAAAAATTTATTTAATTTTTTAAAAAAAAAACAATATAAAGTGAATAAAAAGATAATTAAGAAAAACAAAAAATATAATAAGTTTTGGTTTTTGAAAAAAAAATAAAAACAAGTTAAAAACATAAATAGATTTTAAAAAAGATTTTTTAGAAAAATATTAAAAAAAATCTCTTAGAAAATAAGAGAAAAAAAACCAAATAACTTTAAATCAAACTAGTTTTTAAATATGTTAAAATTTTTTTACAATGATATAAAATTGGTATTTTTTGAAAAAAATAAACTTATTTTTAATAAAAATATGCAGAAAATGGTCTCTTCGTGGTTTGGCCACAATAGCTGAGCGGGGTATGTTGGTAAGTTCAATTCGACAAGCATCCAAAGTGCGACGATAACCTCCCAAATACGGTTGGTTTTTGCCATTGTTTCGAAAATTTTTGTCCGGATCAATAGGATGCAATTTTTCGCCAAAATCCACAAGGACCATATTTTTTGCATCTTAACTCTTGGATTTAATATGAATCCCCCAGGGTCTCTCGTGATAATAACATGTTTTCTGGGAATAGTACAGTGAAGCTTGCGAAAACTAAAAAAATTAGCTCACTCTGATAAGCTCTTATTAGGTTTGTTTTATTGATAATTTGGCATGATAAATATGAAACATGTTCATGACATTTGGTTGAATTTTCTTTTCATTGGTACTAAATGCTTACTTTTAGTGGCTCACTGGTGTGATAATTGCCTGATGGAGCACTGTATGGGTGTGATTTGCTGTTTCGCGTACCTGGTTTCATTGCCACTACCAGAAGCTCAATCGGACAGGGTTCTATTTATGGGTTTTGGCGGGAATGTTGATTGTTCGGTGACGTGTTATTGTGGGGTTGGCTTATTTTGGAGTTGTTGTTGTGGCTGGTGCAGGCGGGTTTTGCGCGAGGAATACTGGGAACTTCCTTCGGAGGTCAGATAAATGCATTTATCCTACTCTGCTCCTCATATTTGTGTCGCCGCGGGCGTCGGCTAGGCTCGGTTCGGCCTTAGTAGACAGCATAAGGCTTCGCTGCCAAGTAGCAACCACCTTAATTTCCAGTGGGGGGTGGGATTAAAAAAATCCCCCCACACACAAACATTAATTATCAAATATTCAGAAATTGTATTGTCTTTTGCACTACAATAATTATGTAATAGTATTCAGCGTGCAGCAAGTTTCCGTTGCGGCTTGCTTATGGATATGGAAAAATCTGATAGACATCTATTTTATACGCAATGAATAAATTAAACATATTATACTTAGTAATTGAAAATTGTAGAAAAAATATATGTTATGCAATGAAATGTGATGATAGAAAGGAAGAACGAATAGAAGGGTAAAAATCTATTGGAATTTGTTCTTCTCCTAAAAGGTAACACCACTTAATCTTATCTTCACGATCATCAGTATGGTGTTGAGAAGACAGATTAGATTCATGGAAAAGTGGTTTTTATTCGGAAGGCACCCCCAATACCTGTGTATAATCCATATTCGCTTGGGTACTATTTTACTGAGACATTTAATTGAACTGTAAGTTACACACTTAGCATCTCAATATACTCATTTAATTGTTAATTTCCATGCCTTATCTGATGTGTGTGCAGAAGAATCAGTGATCTGAGTGGGAACACATCGCAGATTCCAGATCTATTTAACATGGGAAACATGACTAAGCTGTAAGTTATTGTAGGCTATAAATTACATTTACTCGCCGGTTCTGTAAGTTCAAATATTGCTTATGGTGGATGTTGTAGGATGTTGAGAAGCTGTAACATTACTGGGTCGATTCCTGCCTATATATCAGAAATGTACAACTTGAGGCATCTGTAATACTTAAACCTTCTTCATTTTTATTCTAGATAAGTTAGGGTTTATATATGTTATCATCATACTTAATTTCAGTATAGTCATAAACATATGCAGAGATCTCAGTTTTAACAATCTGGAAGGTCAGATATACCTGATGATCTAGAATGATGAACTGCAAAAGCTGCAACATATTCTCTTACTATGTTGTCCAAATATTAATTAATTTTATACATACCATGAAAAATTGTTAGAATGATAGAAACCCGTAGGTATAACTTTATTATTAACCATTATTTATAATGGTGAAACCCTAGTACCCTAAACCCACAAACCGGGCTTGGGCTTATTTAGCCTCTAATACTCCCCCGCAATCTGAGCGGCGAAATCACGAAAGCCGTAGTAAACTAGAAAAGAAAAAAAAACAAAACATTAACATAATAAAACATAACTTTAGTCGACTCGTAACAAAACCGTACCAACGGTTGACTTTAATCGACTGGTAACCAGTACCAATGATCGACTAGTCGACTGGTAACAAAACCGTACCAACGATTGACTTTAGTCGACTGATAACAAAACCATACCAACGATCAACTTTGGTAGACTGGTAACAAAGCAATATCAAAGATCGACTAAAATAAAGATAAATAAGAAAAAAAACAAAATTAAACTGTTCCAAACAAAGATAAGATGACATGGCTAGTAGCCAAACTAATTCACTCTTCATCGTCAAGAATTATTCAAAACATAAGTATCTATCTCATTCACTTTTAGTGATGTGCCTTGGCTTCCGTCCCTCGTTTTAGTGAATAAACTAGACAAGGTTTTTAGCCCGCGCTTCGCTGCGGAGCGCGGGGCTAAACTGCGTTGAGTCAAAAGGAATCTCGCTTGTGTTTCGCTTGACAAAACTAAAATGAAATATGTAGAATGAGTTAGTTAAGTTCATGTACATAGCAAA